>CAVLJG010000001.1:120929859-121141607 GCA_963669975.1 Acanthoscelides obtectus | reverse complement strand
ACAAGGTCACACCCATCAAGGTCGAGAGTGCTCGAGGTCATATATGTTCAATGTCACACTTCAAGGTCGCTAGTAAACTCAAGGTCACACTTCAATCACTCGAAAAACAAGGTCACAATTCAAGGTCGTTAGAAACTCAAGGTCACGTTTCAAGGTCATACTTCAAGGTCACATTTCAAGGTTGGCACCGAAGGTCAGCTCTAGAGGTCGTTTGGCACCGAAGGTCTGCGTTCAAGGGCGTCTCCAGAACATACAAACCCTATCTACTCACTCCACTAAGCATTCTTGACAAGTGCACCGTCAGTAAACGGTCTCCCACTTTTTGCGATTTTCAAGCAACGATATAACTTGCATTACGACACCATTAATACTAATCAACTACGGCCAAATTAATAATTACCCCTTCGGGCTGGCCTCAATACCGTGTGACAAATTAAACAGTTTGCTTTTGAATCAATATTTACAAAAAATAGTTTCTTCCTTGCAGGATTGAATAACATCGTTTAAAAAAAGATGGACGTTAAGACGCTGAAAAATCTCCACTTTGTCTTGTCCTATTAAGAAATGGCCCGCCCGAGAGACAGTCGGCTAATATGTTTCTCTCTGTCGCGACGGCTGTGCGGTCGAGGTGGAGGGGAACGGTACCGGTGCCGCTGGGTTCAGCACCGGAGCGCACCAGCACCAAGTGCTCGAGTTTTAAAGGCCTGGATTAAACCATGAAAGTTTTGCATTAACTTGATTGCTCTTTCTGCCGTATCGTTAACAGCTCTCAGTGATTGCACCTGATTCTGAGCGTGTTGAAAAGAATGTGGCCATGAAGTTGGATACCCGTCGTCATCAATTTTAAGTCGACCGAACAAGGACTTGCTTTTAATTGAAACAAACTCACCGATTTTTGACATACACCATCTCATTATAGTACCATATGTTGAAAATTACCTCTATGTGAAATTTCAACAAATTTATCCATAAGGATATTGCATGGTTCTTTATATCGTTTTTAGGATCTTTTCATAAATCTACCCAGTTATGCTTAAAAATTTCATTAGTATGGTCAACAACGAACGTAGCAGATTATGGAAGACAAAACGTATGAATGACAAAACGCAAACCTCCATCATATACGAAATCTGCTTGATCTCATCACAGTTTTTATCCAGCAATAAAATGTAAATTTTAGAAGTTCGTGACCAGAATCTAAGCGACGAGTACGAGTAATTGTAATTTTGGCAAGTGTAGGTAACGCATAACATTTGCAACCTAGCAGGAGCTTTGCTTTCAGTATTCTTCTTATTTTACACGTATATGATTTTTCAGAATATGAAGCAAAATGTATAGAGTCATTCTTTAGAGCAATCAAAAAGCTTAATGTACGATTTGTCGAACCGCATAAAAGTTAAAAGGGCAAACTAAGTTTTAGAAAATAGCATTTTCAGTTCAGACGTCAAAAAGTCTAGTGCAAAAAATACGGGGGTTGTAGGAGGAACTCTCTTACCAGGGAAATACAGAAAAAAAAACATTTTATATGTAGACGCTCCTTGAGGATTAAGTGCCGTTTGAGAAATCAACTCTCCTTGAATTTTAAACAAACAACAACACTTCCTTAAGGAACTTTCAACGGAGTGTAATTTTTTGGTTTTTTTCTAAATTTCCTATATTATCAAAATTCATGAAAATCGATTTTTTTTAAATCACAAAAGTTTCAAAATTCTTAAAACAAGATTCTCAAAATTTGCAAATTTTCAAAATATCAAAATTTTGAATGTTGAATTTGAGGGGGGTATTCCAAAAAAGGTCGTCTCGAATTTTTTGAAAAGGATTTAGGAAACAATAGCAGATTAAACCAGTAGCTTCGATGCATTGGTATAAATCTATTCAACATAATAGTTATACTAAGTGACATATAAATCCGAACACCCAGTTTAAATGGTTTTATTTAATAGAAGTTGGTGAATGTATTTATCTTACTGTAAATAACAAGTGAAAAAATTTTCAGCCTTATCAGTTGGACATTCCGGTTTTTATACTGTTTTCTTTTTTAATTCACTAACGCTCTAAAAAATGAATATTTCAGCCTCAGTAAAGAATCAACGTTGGCGGATTTGGTTCTCGACATCCTTTACGATCGGTTACGATGCCTAGAGTACGGAGACCTGTACGATTTCGTCAACTTAGTGAGTTTTTGATTGGGGCCGTATAGTGAGACTTCGGGAAGCTGGGACTTTCTTTTCGGGCAATTGCAGTTAGAGTGCAAAGAAGTGTAGACACTGTGGTTAGGTGTTGTCAGGCATGGCTTCGAGAAGGCCGTACGCAAAGAGCAAGGGGCACTGGACGCCGCCGTAGAACAGACCGTGAAGATCGCCGCCTAAGATTATTGACCTTAAGGGACCGTTTTCTTCTCCACTACCGGGTCCTTGCAAATGAATGGTTTGCAGAACACGGAAGACCTATTGGCATGCGAAGTGTTTACCCGACGAATGAGAAGTTTTGGCTTGTTTTCATACCGGCCACACTGGGTCCTCCCTTTAACTCGAGAACGCCGACGTAATCGCTTGAGTGGTGCAGACAACTGTCACTCTGGGATCAGGAATGGAACAGTATTGTCTTTAGTGACGAGTCTCGATTTTGTTTAGGCATGCACGATGGTCGTGCCAGGGTTTAGAAGGCGACGTGGTGAAAGGAGGAATCCACAGTTTTTTGTTGAAAGACATGTTCATCACACTGTTGGAGTTATGGTTTGTGGTGCTATAGCTTATGGTTCCAGGTCACCTTTAATCTTCATCAGAGGTAACATGAACGCGCAGCGTTATATCCAGGAAGTTCTAGAACCCCATCTTTTACCCTATCTTGACACCCTGGCAGATCCAACTTTCCAACAAGATAATGCCCGACCACATGTTGCAAGAGTCACAATAGACTTCTTTCAACATAATGATGACACATTGTTACCATGGCCACCAAGATCTCCCGACTTATAACCAATTGAGCACGTGTGGGATATGATGGGTAGGAGATTGCTCAATTTGCAACATCCTCCTCAGACTCTAGAAGCACTTCGAGAGGAGTTGGTGGTTGCCTGGAGGAGGACATTGACCACCTGATCAGAAGCATGCCAAGGCGTGTTGGAGAATGCGTAGCACATAAGGGTGCATCCACACATTATTAAGGTCAAAAGAGCTTTAAAAGCAGTGCATCATTTTGAAATTTTTATCATTTACTTATTATGCTTCATTAAGTACTTATACAAAATTTTATTAAAATAAAACCATTTAAACTGGGTGTTCGGATTTATATGTCACTTAGTGACACTAAGTGACATATAAAATCTTTCGTTTACTGTAAAAAAAGGCGACGATATTTTTGCGTCTCTGCGTTTTGCTTCTGTTGAAAACCATCTCAAGTAAGTTTTCTGAAAATGGGTTTTATCATATTCCGCAGTCGATGGGCGAATAGCAATTTTTGGCGTTTTGGCACCAGCTGTTGTAGCCCCTCCTAAATATGCATAAGGCAATATCATGGCGTTAAATTTATTCGCACATAAATTCGTCCTGATATGCATATGAAATCACGCGTGCAGATGGTTAATTTCGCCGCGGCGGTAGATTCTGCTGCCAATGCCGCATCCCCCAAAATACCTTGCGAACTTCCCCTGCGGATCCTCAACGTGCATATCCTGTCCGCATTGATAAGTCCTCGATTGTACGCCTACCATTTCGTTACTGCATTTGTTGGGAATTTTAGACAGTAGCGTTGTCTTACATTTCATATATCAGGCAAATGTCGCACGATCAATATTGACGGTGGTCCCGTACCATCTGTATTTAGTGCCCAAGCACATGGGACATATTTTAGCAAATGTTTCGACACATTTGACCGAAATATTCTCTCAGATACTTTAGCCTGTCCTCATCGACTTGCACTCTGATTAGGAGCTACTTAACTGGTCGCTGTCAGTCTGTCATGTATGAAAATAATATATCAAGAAATGTTGGTATCCTTCAAGGTTCTATTTTGAGTCCCCTTTTATTTGCTCTCTATACAGGGTGTTTCAGTTATTGTTGCATAACTTTGAGATTCGATAGAACCTTTAAAATTAATGCATAAAGTCTATATAAACATGAGTCGAAAAATGCGTGGCTTCCGAACTACAGGGTGTTTAAATTTACTATCTAAAATAGTTTTTTTAAATATTACGAACAATATTTGATGTATAACAGTGAAAATTGGTATTGAAGGATTTTTTGGTACGACAAAATGAAACCATGGCCATAGTTTTACTGTAGCCCGCTAAATGGCACTCTCTACTGTACCTGTAGTGTATTAAAATGACCGAAAAAAATTTCTTAGTGCAATTTTTTTGCTTTTTGAATGAAAAAGCTAATTCTTCGCATTTTTATGCATAAAAAAGCTCTCATGTGAGTTTTCGTTATAGTTAGCCGTTTTTGAGATACTTCGATTTTAAGGTTCGATGCATTTTTAATTATTTATGGGAAAATAATATTTTTTTTATATTTTCGATTTGGGCATTACAAGTAATTCAGATGATCGTTTAGATTGTGTTTTTAAACACAGCAATAATTCCTAACTCCAAATAAACACAAAAAAACAGAATATTAATTTGTTTAATTTTCCAATATTATTTTTAACAAACTAAATGAATATTGGATGCTATTGGATAGTTAGGACAAACATACAAAATCTAAAGTAGTTGCTCGAAATGTAAACCCAATTGTTCAATACACAATTCACAGCTAAGAATGATCGAACGTGGTATAGCATTATTCAAATAAGGCCTTATTTCATCACATGCATTCCTGATTCTGTCTATTAGCATATCTCTTGTGGTTACGGGAGTCTGGTACACTTTTATAAATCCCCACACAAAGAAACCTAATGGATTTAGGTCAGGGGATCGTGGAGGCCAGGTCCTCCACGGCCGATCCATCTTTCTGGATAATTTTCGTCCAGCCAGTTTCTAACTATTCTCGAATAATGAGCTGGACAACCATCAAGCTGGAACCAGGCCAATCTTCTTAAATCTAACATAACATCATCCCACATATTTGCATGTTCAGCCTTTAAAAATTCCAAGAAGGTCGCAGCATTTAACGTTGCAGGCAAAAGGTAGGGTCCAAATAGTCGATTACGGTAGATACCAATTCGCACTAAATTCATGCTGAAAATTTCTTTCCCGAACTACATGCGGATTTTCATGCGACCAAATATGTTGATTATGAAAATTTACCACTCCACGTCTAGTGAAGCATGACTCATCGGTCCATAAAGCGTTACTTAAAAACTCCCTATTATTATCAGTTCTAACAAGGATCCACTGACAAAATGTGATTCTTCGTTCTCCGTCCCCTGGCTGTAGCCCTTGCACAGGTTGCAAATGGTAAGGACGTCTATGGTTATTTCTAAGAACACGGTGAACATGGCTTGCTGAAATTCCTAAGGCACCAGAAACTCTCCTAACACTTGTGGTCGGATCTCTATCAAACTCACGCAGAATCCTACGGGTAAATCTGCGCTGACGAACATTTATGTTTTGATCCCTCTGGAGATTTCCAAAACCATTTTCAATTATTTGGCGATGCACTCTTACAAATACTGAGCGACTTAGATGTCATTTGTTTGGAAATCTTCGTGCGTATTCTCGGGCTGCTTCTGCTGCGTTTCCATTTACAAAGCCATACACAAAATGAATATCCGCTAACTCTTGATTGGAGAATAAAAATGGCATTTTTATAAAACTTACAAAAAAAACAGGTAAAAAAAACTAAATTTCGTGCATTCACAATTGCAAAAAACGTTTCAGGTTTCAACAGACAACAAAACTAACTGTCAACTAATTGACGTTTAACCTATTCTGCTTTCAATTTCAAAAATATTTGCAGGCACAGCCTACTTCTAAAAATTATCGAGATACTGACTTTTTAACGTTATTTTATCATAAATAATTAAAAATGCATCGAACCTTAAAAATCGAAATATCTCAAAACGGCTAACTCTAACGAAAATTCACAAGAGAGGTTTTTTATGTTGAAAAGTGCGAAGAATCAGCTTTTTTATTCAAAGGGCAAAAACTTGCACTAAGAAATTTTTTTCGGTCATTTTAATACTCTACAAGTACAGTAGAGAGCGCCCTCTAGCAGCTACTGTAAAACTATACCCATGGTTCACTTTGTCGTACCAAAAAACTCTTGTATACCAATTTTCACTGTTATACATCAAATATTGTTCGAAATATTTAAAAAAAAAACTGTTTTAGAAAGTAAATTTAAACACCCTGTATTTCAGAAGCCACGCATTTTTCGACCCATGTTTATATACACTTTATGCATTAGGTTTAAAAGTTCTATCGGATCTTAAAGTTATGCAACAATAAACTGAATGCGATTTTCATGAAACCGCCAACTACTCAGTCGTTCATCATTTCGCATAATGTCAGACAACTTTATAATAACAGCTTAGATCCTGATGAGTACATGCTTGGACAACATCAAATAAATCGAAATCTGCATTTTTGACATATCTCATGCACATAATCTAAAACTGAATGCTGAAGAAATGTGTAAAAAATGTACACATAAATGTGAATTAAATTAGTTGAGACGGCTGATTACAACAATCATGTTAACGTCTATTTTGTTACTCTCGTTCAAAAGTACTCATTTACGGTCAAAGATCAAATCATACTCATAAATGTGCTGCTTTATTTTAATAGCTCGCAGTCTTTTTTTCAAGTATAAGCCAGATTACAGTGTTTTATTGTTTTAACATGTCTTTGAAGTTGCCCTTTTTTAATAGTAAGCAAGGGATTCGTAATGTGGTGTCGAGAACTTACGTAATTGAAAGGATCTGTGCGCTGCACCATTATCGATTAGTCCAATCTAGGTACGTCACTATTTACTACCAATCACTTAACACATTTGACACGTCATAATAAATTAATCATATCACAATTATCGATCTCAATATTAGTAACATAACATATTTTGTGTTACTTTCAACAAAGGCTTCAAAAAAGTTTCAGACTGTAATGCATGTTTTTACGTATACCCATGCTTAACTCAAAAATCACTGCATAAATATTACGTCTATGAAATTTGTTTTTCTTTCATTAGAATGTACATATTCTGACGAAAATTCTAAGGTTATCTATATGTGTGTTCCATGGCGTTAGGATACAATTCATCTTTCCTTAAAAACTACCAATTTGCTTGAAAAGCACATTTTTGGAGTTTCAAATAACAAACTTTTGAAATCGTGAGATGAGCAATGCTTATAGTAGATTCCTTGTATTATACCAAAATACAAAGCACCGAAACACGAATTAAAATGGAACTCCACTGTTATATTGCGATACCGACACCCTAATACAAGTCACTATTTTACACCGATCACTTAACACGTTTGACACGTCAAAATAAATAAATCATATCACAAAACGATCTCAATTTACTAATATAATACGTCTTACTTTTATCAAAGACTTCAAACTATAATTCATGTCTTTTACCCATGCTTACATCAAAAATTAGTGTATAAATGGAATCCATATATTCTGAGGTAATTCTATCTTTATGTAAATTTCATACCGTTTAAGGTACAATATATCGTCGGCTTAATCGGCAAAATGCGTATCTCCGTTTCTATAAATTTTACAGGAGACACAAAAAACGTCATCAGATTGAACTGTAGTATTTTTCACAAGAATGACTGTGTTAAACGATCAGAAAGTGTCTTGTAGCAGCTAAAAACTATATGCTTGGACAATATTTTAGCATAGATCATTTACTATGATAAAAAAAAGGAGATAGGCAGTTTTCTTTTTTATATTCAGCCAAAAACCTGGAGATAGGGGTTCCTCATATGGGATATTTGAACAGTAACAATGAAGCTACTCAGGAAAAATACAATTTTTATTCATAAAAATATAAACATAATTCAGATTGTGCTTAATAGAGCGGCTTAAGGAAGAAAACACATGTATTCATAAAAGTAAAACAAAATCGGATTGTGCTTATCTACGATTTATTCAATCATGGGGTAAATTATCATAGAAGGCATGATAATCGACTTCCATGGTTGCCTTTAGACTTTGAAGGTGTTTATACTTTTCTGCCTTAATTTTTATCCTATTTCTATAGAGTTTGGGTAAGTCGTTTGCATCATTGGTGGCGTTGTTAGTCTTTGTGTTTAGCCTGACTGGAAGAATTTGCCATTTTTGATCAGAGTGATTGAGTTTGAAAAACACTCCCTCATGAGAGTATCTCAATGCTCTAATATCGTTTACCAATGGTGCACCAGCAGATCTTCCGGGTCTGATAGAATTAAAATATTTCAGCTCATCGTATTTTTTGAAGAAATCGTGCATTAGGTACTCAACTCTATAAGGAGCCTTTTGACATGCCGTTTTGCAGATGTAGACGTAGTCTGCTGGAATATTGATTTTCTTATTTCGGGTTTTCCTTTCAATTACAGAATGGACACTGTCCACTTCCATTTGGGTATGTCCTTTCTGCAAATACTTTTGCACAATAGTAACTCCCCTCTCCAATGTGAGATTGTATAGGCCATTTGCCAATGTGGCGTTCCTATTTTGATAACCACAACCATCGCTCCATAATATAATTTGAATATCACTACGATTTTGTAATCCAAACTGATCGATATGTCTTTCTAAAAAATGTATTATTATGCTTGTGAACTCATTACTAGTTAGTCCTCCTTCCGCTTCATTCCATAAATAACAGTAGCCCTGATTGCGCTTGATGTCATAGAGGGTGAAGTTGTGGACAATCAGCTTAGTTTTATAATACAGTGCACACGTGTTTGATTTTGGGGATAGCAAAACGGATTGAAGGTCCATTGTAAAAACTTCATTTGGAGACTCTTTATCTACGGTCTTTGCAGTTCTTGCTGCATTTTTGAATGCAATGTGTTCATTGTACTTATCTTCTGTTAAATTGCCCGTCTCAAACGCAACACAAGTGTCACATAGATCTTTTTTTGGTTTATAGTGATAGTCGTTTTTTGTCGAATTCTTTATGGAATGTTGCAATCGATGCAGGTTCAACGTTATGTGTAGTACAGTAGTCGCTTTTGTAAATTTTATATAAGTGAGCCTTAGAATTCCAAGTTGGCTCTAAATAGAGCTTGGATGTGGAAGCCCTGCAATAGTGCGATTCCAGCTTCGGTAGACAGTCGAAAAAGTCATGCAGCGAACGAGTAGGTGCAGTAGTACTGTCACGTATTTTATTCGGCTGTACATTATCTTCATCCTTTCTATAACCATTTTCCAAGTTACTTTTGGCCCATTTTTTTATAACCCACTCTTTTACTCCTAACGTATTAAGAAACATCGTTCTACAAACCCTTAGTCTGTCCTTGCCCAAAAAGAATCTGTTTGAATAAGATCTTCTTGAAACGTCCCTAATTCCCCGTTTTCTTATAGTATAATTTATGGAAACGTGATTTTTTACGAAAACCCTCTTTTCTGCCCAAGTGTATTGCCAAAATTCCTTAAAAATGTTTTTTCTCTCATTTTCAGTCAATTCTCTACATTTTAAAACAGATTTTTGATTGTTACTTAGTTTACAACGACATACATCCTTTAGTGATCTCGGTTCCTTTAAAATGTCATATTTCCACATCCCATTTTTTTTTCCCTACGTATGATTCTCCCTTTTCTCTTTTAATTCGATTCTTGTTTTCATGCCATTTATTTTTGTTTACTTCATACTTTGTTGAACGCTTCCGACGGGGTCCTTCGTCTTCTAATATCTTATCCGATAGTTTAGTACAAGGCGTATAATCAGACTCATCTAAGTCGGAGCTCTCACAATCTTCTACAGTTAGATTTCAATAATAGTGGATTGTACTCCTGAACAGGAAGGTATTTCATCGAAAATGGAATCACGTTGGCCAATTTCAACAATACTCAACTGAATTGGAGCCACAGCTTCATCTTAAAAAAGTTAGATGGTCAGAAATAAATATAAAGAATCTCATTTAAGGCTCTTACCACTTGCGTCTTCCATCATCATTCTGACTTCTCCATCAACTACAAAATCGCTAATTTGTGCGTCTACAATTCACTATTGCACTCGCTAGCACTTTGCGCTTCTACTGAATCCACATTTCCAACAGCACTGTAGTCTTCGCCTGAAAAAAGACCGAACGTAAGACTAAAAAGTGGTCAGATTATCTGTTAATCAATCAATTAACAATCTTCAAGATTTCGCAGGTTATTTGGAATTAATACAATGGACACGTTCCATTTATAATAAAACACGAACTGCAAAGACTGTAGATAAGAAGTCACCAAACGCCGCATAAAACGCAACAATGTTTACTGTTATATTTGGAATGAATCACCTGGTACTCAATTCTTACATTATTAGCTATGAATTTACTATTGTGCAAAAGTACTTACGAAAAGGTCATACAATATTGGGAAGGTCTTATTAGTGCTTACCAGCAGCGTCTGAAAATATTATTTCAGCATCCTGAATAACCTTCGATAGGTCGTAGTTATTATTTTTTTCATTTACTGGTTCATAGCTGGTAGTAGACTTCAACGCATCGAAGATTCTGTCAATTCGTCTCGCCATAATCTAGAAAAAAAAATGTCCCTTCTTAATGATTGAAAATAATAATACGTATCTCCTATACAACCAAATATCTACTTTAAAAATATATTATGGGAAATATGCGTAACTCCCTGAAATACAAAGTTTAACTCATATCACCTTGTATAATTATAATTATCATTAAAAAATACTGATTCTAATAATCTGGAAGTTGTACTTACCTTTCAAAAGCCTTTATGGAAATATAGATTCCACTATCACTTGCACCAAGCTGTAAATTCGCAGATGCACGTGTTCACCGTAAGCGTTATTACACGTTCTGGGATTTACGCATTTTGCCGACTGAAATTGGCGGGAACGGATATAGGCCGTTTTCTACTTTGCGTATTACAAAGAAACGAATAAAGCTTTGGATATAGGCTGTTTTCCTAAAGATGGGTTGTACTATTTACTACTAGATGGCACCAAAATGTCATTTTCTCAAAAATGTGGAGTTACGCATTTTGCCGATTAAGTCGACGATATCTTCCCTTAGAAACCCACCAATTTGTTGAAAACTCGTTTTTTTCAAAAGTTTATGACACTAAACTTCTTGCAATTTATTACAAAGCACGGATGTTAAATTGCGATACCGACACCATAATACAAAAACCGGTTATGCGTTTATAGCTAAACAAAAACTTTTAAACTTATTATGCAGAAGGCTTGTTCATTTTTAGAGCATTCGACCGGCTTGGTGTGGATTTGTTCAGAGAGCATGTCATACAAAGACGACGTATAAACGTATTTAGAGCATTGGTACTTTCAAAAAGGGGAAAAATCATACATATACATGTGAATTAAGCTGCTTTATTTCAGTTTCAGAGCTTGCGGTCATTTTTCAAATGTAACCAGATGACAGTGTTTTACTTTTAACACGTCCTTGAAGTTGCCTTTTTCTAAAACTAAGCAAAGAATCCGTATGTGGTGTCTCCGCAAGCAGCGTTATAACTACAATTAAACAGTTCGAGAACGTAATTGAAAGGATCATGTGCTGTACCATTATCGATTAGGCCTATCTAGGTACGTCACTATTTTACACCAGTCACTCAACACGTTTGAAACGTCAAAATAAGTAAATCATATCACAAAAAAGATCTCAGTATTACTAATATAATGTCTTACTTTTACCAAAGACTTCAAACTATAATTCATGACTTTTACCCATGCTGACATCAAAAATTATTGTATAAATGGAATCCATTTCTTTTCATTAGAATCTATATATTTTGAGGTAATTCTATCTTTATGTAGGTTTCGTACCGTTTAAGGTACAATCTATCTTCCCTTAAAAACTCACCAATTTGTTGAAAACTCATTTTTTTAAAAAGTTTATGACAGTAAACTTCTTGCAAATTATTAAGGATATACCAAAAAACAAAGCACCAAATTACGAATTAAAAAGGAACTCGACTGTTATATTGTGATACCGACACCCTAATACAAAAATCGGTTATGCGTTTATAACAAAGACTTTTAAACTTACTATGCAGAAGGCTTGTTTTCTTAGAGCATTCGACCGGCTTGGTGTGGGATTTGTTATATCACAAAAGCGATCTCAATATTAGTAACATAAAATATTATGTGTTACTTTCAGCAAAGGCTTCAAAAAAGTTTCAGACTGTAATGCATGTTTTTATGTATTACCCACGCTTAACTCAAAAATTTCTACATAAATATTTCATGGAATTTGTTTTTTTTTTCATTAGAATGTATATATTTTGGGGAAAATTCTAAGGTTATCTATATTTGTGTTCCATCGCTTTTATTTAGGATACAATTCTTCTTTCCTTAAAAATCTACCAATTGTTTGGAAAGCACATTTTTGGAGATTCAAAGAACAAGTTTTTGAAATAATGAAATGAGCAACGCTTATAGTAGAATCCTTGCAATTTTTTAAGAGTACACCAAAAAAACAAAGCACCGAAACACGAATTAAAAAGGAACTCGACTGTTATATTGCGATACCGACACCATAATACAAAAACCGGTTATGCGTTTATAGCTACACAAAAACTTTTAAACTTATTATGCAGAAGGCTTGTTCTTTCTTAGAGCATTCGACCGGCTTGATGTGGAACTTGTTCTGAGAGGGTGTTATAAAAGCCACACAAAGACACCGTATCAACGTATTTAGAGCGTTGGCACTTTTAAAAAATGGGGAAAATAATACCCATACGCGTGAATTAAACTGCTTTATTGCAGTTCCAAGGGCTCGCGTTCTATATTTTTTTATAAACCAGATTACAGTGTTTTACGGTTTTAACAACACTTTGAAGTTGCCCTTTTTTAATACTAAACAAGGGATTCGTAATGTGGTGCCTCAGCAAGCAGCGTTACAACTTCAATTAACCAGTTCGAGAACTTACGTAATTGAAAGGATATGTGCGCTGCACTATATCGATTAATCCAATCTAGGTACGTCACTATTTTACATCAGTCACTTAACACGTTTGACACGTCAAAATAAGTAAATTATATCACAAAAACGATCTCAATATTAGTAACATAAAATATTATGTGTTACTTTCACCAAAGGCTTCAAAAAAGTTTCAGACTGTAATGCATGTTTTTGTGTATACCCATGCTTAACTCAAAAATCACTGCATAAATATTACGCCTATGGAATTTGTTTTTTCTTTCATTAGAATGTATATATTCTGAGGAAAATTCTAAGCTTATCTATATGTCTGTTCCATGGCGTGTGGGATACAATTCATTTTTCCTTAAAAATCTACCAATTTGCTTGGAAAGCACCTTTTTGGAGATTCCAAGAACAAGTTTTTGAAACAGTGAGATGAGCAATGCTTATGATAGATTCCTTGCAATTTTTTAAGAGTATACCAAAAAACAATGCACCGAAACACGAATTAAAATGGAACTCGACTGTTATATTGCGATACCGACACCCTAATTCAAAAACCGGTTATGCGTTTATGGCTAAACAAAAACTTTTAAACTTATTATGCAGAAGGCTTGTTCTTTCTTAGAGCTTGGTGGTGGGACTTGTTCTGAGAGGATGTTATAAAAGCCACAAAAAGACACCATATCAATGTATTTAGAGCGTTGGTACATTTAAAAAATGGGGAAAATCATACACATACATGTGAATTAAGCTGCTTTATTTCAGTTTCGAGAGCTTGCGGTCTTTTTTCAAGTATGAACCACATGACAGTGTTTTAGTTTTAACAGTTACAGAAGTTACATTTTTTTTTAAACTGAGCAAAGAATCCGTAATGTGGTGTCTCCATAAGCAGCATAATAACTACGAATAACCAGTTCGAGAACTTACGTAATTGAAAGGATCATGTGCTGCACCATTATCGATTAGCCCCTATCTAGGTACGTCACTATTTTACACCAATCATTTAACACGTTTGACACGTCAAAAATATAAACCATATCACGAAAATGATCTCAATATTAATAAAAATATATTATGTGTTTTAATTTTACCAAAAAAAGTTTCAAACTACAATTCACGTTTTTATTTATACCCACGCTTACATCAAAAAAATGCTGCATAAATATTACGTTTATGGAATTAACTTCTCTTCATTAGAATCTATATGCTGTGAAAAAATCTGATCTGTATTTGTGTTTCATACCGTTTAGGGTACAAGGTATTTTTCATTAGAAATCCACCAATTTGGTTAAAAGCTCATTCTTGGAGCTTCAAGGTAAAAGTTTATAAAACAGTGAGAGACGTAAATTATAGTAAATTTCTTGCGGTTCTTTAAAACTATACCAAAAACAGAGTACCGAAACACGACTTAAAATGGACCTCGACTGTTATATTGCGATACGGACACCCTAATACAAAAACCGGTTATGCGCTTAACTTACTAGGCAGAAGGCTTGTTCTTTCTTGGAGCATTCGACCGGCTTGGTGTTGGATTTGTTCAGAGAGGGTGTTATAAAAGCCACACAAATACGACGTATAAGCGTATGTAGAGCGTTGGTACTTTCAAAAAAGGGGAAAAATCATACACATACATGTGAATTAAGCTGCTTTATTTCAGTTTCGAGAGCTTGCGGTCTTTTTTCAAGTATAAACCAGATTACAGTGTTTTAGTTTTAACACGTCCTTGAAGTTGCCTTTTTCTAAAACTAAGCAAATAATCCGTAATGTGGTGTCTCCGCATGCAGCGTTATAACTACAATTAACCAGTTCGAGAACTTACGTAATTGAAAGGATCTATGTGCTGTACCATTATTGATTAGGCCTATCTAGGTACGTCACTACTTTACACCAGTCAGTCAACACGTTTGACATGTAAAAATAAGTAAATCATATCACAAAAAAGATCTCAATATTACTAATATAATATGTCCTACTTTTACCAAAGACTTCAAACTATAATTCATGACTTTTACCCATGCTGACATCAAAAATTATTGTATAAATGGAATCCATTTCTTTTCATTAGAATCTATATATTCTGAGGTAATTCTATCTTTATGTAGGTTTCGTACCGTTTAAGGTACAATCTATCTTCCCTTAAAAACTCACCAATTTGTAGAAAACTCATTTTTTTAAAAAGTTTATGACAGTAAACTTCTTGCAAATTATTAAGGATATACCAAAAAACACAGCACCAAATTACGAATTAAAAAGGAACTCGACTGTTATATTGCGATACCGACACCATAATACAAAACCGGTTATGCGTTTATAGCTGCACAAAACTTTTAAACTTATTATGCAGAAGGCTTGTTCTTTCTTAGAGCATTCGACCGGCTTGATGTGGGACTTGTTCTGAGGGGGTGTTATAAAAGCCACACAAAGACGCCGTATCAACGTATTTAGAGCGTTGGTACTTTTAAAAAATGGGGAAAATAATACCCATACGCATGAATTAAACTGCTTTATTGCAGTTCCAAGGGCTCGCGTTCTATATTTTTTTATAAACCAGATTACAGTGTTTTATGGTTTTAACATCTCTTTGAAGTTGCCCTTTTTTAATACTAAACAAGGGATTCGTAATGTGGTGCCTCAGCAAGCAGCGTTACAACTTCAATTAACCAGTTCGAGAACTTACGTAATTGAAAGGATATGTGCGCTGCACTATTATCGATTAATCCAATCTAGGTACGTCACTATTTTACATCAGTCACTTAACACGTTTGACACGTCAAAATAAGTAAATTATATCACAAAAACGATCTCAATATTAGTAACATAAAATATTATGTGTTACTTTCACCAAAGGCTTCAAAAAAGTTTCAGACTGTAATGCATGTTTTTGTGTATACCCATGCTTAACTCAAAAATCACTGCATAAATATTACGCCTATGGAATTTGTTTTTTCTTTCATTAGAATGTATATATTCTGAGGAAAATTCTAAGGTTATCTATATGTGTGTTCCATGGCGTGTAGGATACAATTCATCTTTCCTTAAAAATCTACCAATGTGCTTGGAAAGCACCTTTTTGGAGATTCCAAGAACAAGTTTTTGAAACAGTGAGATGAGCAATGCTTATGGTAGATTCCTTGCAATTTTTTAAGAGTATACCAAAAAACAATGCACCGAAACACGAATTAAAATGGAACTCGACTGTTATATTGCGATACCGACACCGTAATTTAAAAACCGGTTACGCGTTTATGGCTAAACAAAAACTTTTAAACTTATTATGTAGAAGGCTTGTTCTTTCTTAGAGCATTCGCCCGGTTTGATGTGGGACTTGTTCTGAGAGGGTGTTATAAAAGCCACACAAAGACACCATATCAACGTATTTAGAGCATTGGTACATTTAAAACATGGGGAAAATCATACACATACATGTGAAATAAGCTGCTTTATTTCAGTTTCGAGAGCTTGCGGTCTTTTTTCAAGTATAAACCAGATGACAGTGTTTTAACACGTCCTTGAAGTTGCCTTTTTCTAAAACTAACCAAAGAATCCGTAATGTGGTGTCTCCGCAAGCAGCGTTATAACTACAATTAACCAGTTCGAGCACTTACGTAATTGAAAGGATCATGGGCTGCACCATTATCGATTAGTCCAATCTAGGTACGTCACTATTTTACACCAATCATTTAACACGTTTGACACGTCAAAATATATAAACCATATCACGAAAATGATCTCAATATTAATAAAAATATATTATGTGTTTTACTTTTACCAAAAAAAGTTTCAAACTACAAAGCACGTTTTTATTTATACCCACGCTTCATTAGAATCTATATGCTGTGAAAAAAAAATCTAATCTGCATTTGTGTTTCATACCGTTTAGGGTACAAGGTATTTTTCATTAGAAACCACCAATTTGGTTAAAAAGCTCATTCTTGGAGCTTCACGGTAAAAGTTTATAGTGAGAGACGTAAATTATAGTAAATTTCTCGCGGTGCTTTAAAACTATACCAAAAAACAGAGTACCGAAACACGACTTAAAATGAAACACGATTGTTATATTGCGATACGGACACCCTAATACAAAAACCGGTTATGCGCTTAACTTACTAGGCAGAAGGCTTGTTCTTTCTTGGAGCATTCGACCGGCTTGGTGTTGGATTTGTTCAGAGAGGGTGTTATAAAAGCCACACAAATACGACGTATAAGCGTATGTAGAGCGTTGGTACTTTCAAAAAGGGAAAAAATCATACACATACATGTGAATTAAGCTGCTTTATTTCAGTTTCGAGAGCTTGCGGTCTTTTTTCAAGTATAAACCAGATGACAGTGTTTTAGTTTTAACACGTCCTTGAAGTTGCCTTTTTCTAAAACTAAGCAAATAATCCGTAATGTGGTGTCTCCGCATGCAGCGTTATAACTACAATTAACCAGTTCGAGAACTTACGTAATTGAAAGGATCATGTGCTGCACCATTATCGATTAGTCCAATCTAGGTACGTCACTATTTCACACCAATCATTTAACACGTTTGACACGTCAAAATATATAAACCATATCACGAAAATGATCTCAATATTAATAAAAATATATTATGTGTTTTACTTTTACCAAAAAAAGTTTCAAACTACAATGCACGTTTTTATTTATACCCACGCTTACATCAAAAAATGCTGCATAAATATTACGTTTATTTAATTAACTTCTCTTCATTAGAATCTATATGCTGTAAAAAATTCTAATCTGTATTTGTATTTCATACCGTTCAGGATACAAGGTATTTTTCATTAGAAATCCACCAATTTGGTTAAAAAGCTCATTCTTGGAGCTTCAAGGTAAAAGTTTATAAAATAGTGAGAGACGTAAATTATAGTAAATTTCTCGCGGTCCTTTAAACTATACCAAAAAACAGAGTACCGAAACACGACTTAAAATGGAACTCGACTGTTATATCGCGATACGGACACCCTAATACAAAAACCGGTTATGCGCTTATAGATAAACTTACTAGGCAGAAGGCTTGTTCTTTCTTGGAGCATTCGACCGGCTTGGTGTTGGATTTGTTCAGAGAGGGTGTTATAAAAGCCACACAAATACGACGTATAAGCGTATGTAGAGCGTTGGTACTTTCAAAAAAGGGGAAAAATCATACACATACATGTGAATTAAGCTGCTTTATTTCAGTTTCGAGAGCTTGCGGTCTTTTTTCAAGTATAAACCAGATGACAGTGTTTTAGTTTTAACACGTCCTTGAAGTTGCCTTTTTCTAAAACTAAGCAAATAATCCGTAATGTGGTGTCTCCGCATGCAGCGTTATAACTTCAATTAACCAGTTCGAGAACTTACGTAATTGAAAGGATCTATGTGCTGCACCATTATCGATTAGTCCAATCTAGGTACGTCACTATTTTACACCAATCATTTAACACGTTTGACACGTCAAAATATATAAACCATATCACGAAAATGATCTCAATATTAATAAAAATATATTAAGTGTTTTACTTTTACCAAAAAAAGTTTCAAACTACGATTCACGTTTTTATTTATACTCACGCTTACATCAAAAAATGCTGCATAAATATTACGTTTATGGAATTAACTCCTCTTCATTAGAATCTATATGCTGTGAAAAAAATTCTAATCTATATTTGTATTTCATACCGTTTAGGGTTCAAGGTATTTTTCAGTAGAAATCCACCACTTTGGTTAAAAAGCTCATTCTTGGAGCTTCAAGGTAAAAGTTTATAGTGAGAGACGTGAATTATAGTAAATTTCTCGCGGTTCTTTAAAACTATACGAAAAAAACAGAGTACCGAAGCACGACTTAAAATGGACCTCGACTGTTATATTGCGATACGGACACCCTAATTCAAAAACCGGTTATGCGTTTATAGCTAAACAAAAACTTTTGCACTTATTATGTAGAAGGCTTGTTCTTTCTTAGAGCATTCGACCGGCTTGATGTGGGACTTGTCCTGAGACGGTGTTATAAAAGCCACACAATGACACCGTATCAACGTATTTAGAGCGTTGGTACATTTAAAAAATGGGGAAAATCATACACATACATGTGAATTAAGCTGCTTTATTTCAATTTCAAGAGCTTGCGGTCTTTTTTCAAATATAAACCAGATGACAGTGTTTTAGTTTTAAGTTGCCTTTTTCTAAAACTAAGCAAAGAATCCGTAATGTGGTGTCTCCGCAAGCAGCGTTATAACAACAATTAACCAGTTTGAGAACTTACGTAATTGAAAGGATCATGTGCTGCACCATTATCGATTAGTCCTATCTAGGTACGTCATTATTTTACACCAATCATTTAGCACGTTTGACACGTCAAAATATATAAACCATATCACGAAAATGATCTCAATATTAATAAAAATATATTGTGTTTTACCAAAAAAAGTTTCAAAGTACAATACCCGTTTTATTTATACCCACGCTTACATCAAAAATTGATGCATAAATATTACGTCTATGGAATGAACTTCACTTCATTAGAATCTATATGCTGTGAAAAAAATTCTAATCTGTATTTGTATTTCATATCGTTTAGGGTTCAAGGTATTTTTCATTAGAAATCCACCACTTTGGTTAAAAAGCTCATTCTTGGAGCTTCAAGGTAAAAGTTTATAGTGAGAGACGTGAATTATAGTAAATTTCTCGCGGTTCTTTAAAACTATACCAAAAAAACAGAGTACCGAAACACGACTTAAAATGGAACTCGACTGTTATATTGCGATACGGACACCCTAATACAAAAACCGGTTATGCGCTTATAGATAAACTTACTAGGCAGAAGGCTTGTTCTTTCTTGGAGCATTCGACCGGCTTGGTGTTGGATTTGTTCAGAGAGGGTGTTATAAAAGCCACACAAATACGACGTATAAGCGTATGTAGAGCGTTGGTACTTTCAAAAAAGGGAAAAATCATACACATACATGTGACTTAAGCTGCTTTATTTCAGTTTCGAGAGCTTGCGGTCTTGTTTCAAGTATAAACCAGATGACAGTGTTTTAGTTTCAACACGTCCTTGATGTTGCCTTATTTTAAAACTAAGCAAAGAATCCGTAATGTGGTGTCTCCGCAAGCAGCGTTATAAATACAGTTAACCAGTTCAAGAACTTACGTAATTGAAAGGATCATGTGCTGCACCATTATCGATTAGTCCAATCTAGGCACGTCACTATTTTACATCAATCATTTAACACGTTTGACACGTCAAAATATATAAACCATATACGAAAATTAATAAAATGTATTATGTGTTTTACTTTTACCAAAAAAAGTTTCAAACTACAATGCACGTTTTTATTTATACCCACGCTTACATCAAAAAATGCAGCATAAATATTACGTTTATTTAATTAACTTCTCTTCATTAGAATCTATAAGCTGTGAAAAAATTTCTAATCTTTATTTGTGTTTCTTAGGGTACACGGTATCTTTCAGTATAAATACACCAATTTGGTTAAAAAGCTCATTCTTGGAGCTTCAAGGTAAACGTTTATAGTGAGAGACGTAAATTATTTATTATTTCTCGCGGTTCTTTAAAACTATACCAAAAAATAGAGTACCGAAATACGACTTAAAAAGGAACTCGACTGTTATATTGCGATACCGACACCATAATTCAAAAACCGGTTATACGTTTATGGCTAAACAAAAACTTTTAAACTTATTATGCAGAAGGCTTGTTCTTTCTTAGAGCATTCGACCGGCTTGGTGTGGGATTTGTTCTGAGAGGGTGTGTAA
Source organism: Acanthoscelides obtectus (assembly GCA_963669975.1). Classification (NCBI taxonomy): domain Eukaryota; kingdom Metazoa; phylum Arthropoda; class Insecta; order Coleoptera; family Chrysomelidae; genus Acanthoscelides; species Acanthoscelides obtectus. Next base: position 121,120,847 of record CAVLJG010000001.1, on the reverse strand, counting down.
AAGTCACATAAAGACACCGTATCAACGTATTTAGAGCGTTGGTACTTTTAAAAAATGGGGAAAAATCATACACATACATGTGAATTAAGCTGCTTTATTTCAGTTTCAAGAGCTTGCGGTCTTTTTTCAAATATAAACCAGATGACAGTGTTTTAGTTTTAACACGTACTTGAAGTTGGCTTTTTCCAAAACTGAGCAAAGAATCCGTAATGTGGTGTCTCCGCAAGCAGCGTTATAACTACAATTAACCAGTTCAAGAACTTACGTAATTGAAAGGATCATGTGCTGCACCATTATCGATTAGTCCAATCTAGGTACGTCACTATTTTACACCAATCATTTAACACGTTTGACACGTCAAAATATATAAACCATATCACGAAAATGATCTCAATACTAATAAAAATATATTATGTGTTTTACTTTTACCAAAAAAAGTTTCAAACTACAATGCACGTTTTTATTTATACCCACGCTGGAATTAACTTCTCTTCATTAGAATCTATATGCTGTGAAAAAATTCAAATCTGTATTTGTGTTTCACAACGTTTAGGGTACAAGGTAGCTCATTCTTGGAGCTTCAAGGTAAAGGTTTATAAAATAGTGAGAGACGTAAATTATAGTAAATTTCTCGCGATTCTTTAAAACTATACCAAAAAACAAAGTACCGAAACTCGACTGTTATATTGCGATACGGACACCCTAATACAAAAAACCGTTATACGTTTATAGCCAAAATAAAACTTTCAAACTTACTATGCAGAAGGCGTGTTCCCTCTTAGGGCATTCGACCAGCTTGGTGTGGGATTCGTTCAGGCAGGGAGTTATGGATCCCACACCGTCATTGTACATCCCACACTGGTAACACTTGAGCGTTGAAACAGCAGCGAAGAAACTCACGAGGGTCACCGCAACCAGCATCGTGTTAACGCCCATTTTTCAGCTTTCGTTAAAAGTTTCTACTTCCTGTCGGGAAAACTTTCAGATGGGAGACAGACCGTGTTTCAAAGCAGTTTCAGTTCAAAAAAGGTGGGAACACGCGCGCGCAATTTTATCAACGGTTGCAGCGAGGATTCTGTGAAGGCGAAGTTGTTATCGCAACGCGGGTCAAAGTTGAACTAACGTGCGACGGTCCCTTTTTGGAGAGGAAGTTTGGGAGTTGCGTCGCGGGTGAGGCCGACCGATGAGAGTTGGATGTCTGGCAGAATGGCCCGCATATTTTTTTGGTTTCGATCACCGAGATGGTGGCCCACCTGAGATGCGGGAATACGTGGAACGCTATCTATCTCTTGATCCTTGTGCCAGTTAAAGATACCCATATTAATCTAGTTTCCAGGGGGATTTATGCAATTTGAAGAATGTACGTGGTCCGGATTTCTAGAACTCATAGATTTATAAATCGAAACTATTACTTTTGAGGTATGGTCCCTTTACACGTATTAATAATATTAACAGTTTTCCAACAATACCTCTGGGGCTGTTCAAGTATTACGTGAGCACTATGGGGGGGCGGGGGGTTCTTTGCTTTGCTTATTTTGGATGACATGGAGGGGTAGGGGAGTCTAGATGATGATTACGTCATCGGTAGTTATTTACTTTTTTACACGAATGGCAACCCTCACATTGTCTTTGCTTGAAAACGAAACGCATTTTCGGGGATTCCCGCAAATAATGCTTACGTTTAGTGAACAGCGCGCGGTGACTCCCCTACTCGCTTTAGAACCGAGTAGGGGAATTACCGCGCGGTGTTCACTTGTCTAAATTTCCTCTATCAGTATATTGTTTCATTTGGATACTATAGCGAGTAGACACATTGTAAGCTTAGTAAAGCAAGTTAACATTTGTGTTACCATTGGTTCCATTAGCCAAAGTATAATGCTTAAATAAGATGTCGTTTCACATAGACAAATCGAAGTTATACCAAAAATTGTTTGAAAGTTTTAAAAAATCTCATACAAGTACGAAAGTACAAAATGTACAAAAGTTAGTTAACGAAATGTGGCGAAATTACAATTTACAAGCAAAATCCGACAGGGAACTAAATATTATTGTATCTAAGAGAATCGAAGAAGAATTGCAAGCGGCGACTAAGAATAAATCCAATCTACTAAATTTTTTTTCTAAGGTGAGTGAGGAAATCATTTTCGGTCCCTATGAGTACTAGAAATATTAGAAATCGCCAAAAAGTTTCTCCTTACTGATTAGAAAATATTATAGCCTATCTCAAAGCATAGAGGTAATATTCATTATATTATAGATTTATTTCTTATGATTGATTCCGTCAATTAGTCACAAAGTACAGGATGTGAGTTTTATACATATACAGGGTGACTTCGAAGTTGAGTCATTTATTTTAACAGTGAGTAGATCTGATCAAAAGAAATGTTTTTTTCCTTTACCATTTTTCTGGTAAAATTAAAGTAACAAAGTTATAGCCCTATTATTCGCTTCGGTTACCACCGGGTCACAATAATTTATTGTACAGAGGCTTCACTGTATACGCTTCATACATAATTTAATCCTCCCATAGATATAATAATAATGATTACAATAATAAGAACATATTTATTTTAACAGTGAGTAGATCTGATCAAAAGAAATGTTTTTTCCTTTAACATTTTTCTGGTAAAATTAAAATAACAAAATTATAGCCCTTTAGAAGTTTGAGTAGCGCCCTGTCTCAATAATATCATGTGCTCGTGTTTGGCAACAACGGATATAATCCGCCTTATCGGTTCATCGCATCGGAAACAAAAAAGCGAAGGAATTTGGAACGATGTTTTTACAATTATGTTATTCAGTTCAGTTATACATGCAGTCAGTGTCAGTCGCGTGTGAATAGTGTCTGTTGCGTGGCTCAAACGAAATAAAAAATGGCACATGTTTATGCGGATCGGTTTCCCAATCGAGTGCAACCACACCCTCGTGCCTTTGTTAATGTAGTACAACGGGCTCGTGAATCAGGTGACTTAAGACCTCACAGGGGACCTCACGATCAAATACAGGTCCGCACTGAAATACTTGTCGGGAGGATACTTTATAAAACAAGGTAAACATTTTTTTTTAATTTTTTTTATTTTTACACACATATTTTGGTTTATCTTCCTTCTACAATCATTATCTGAAAATTAATGACTCAACTTCAAAGTCCCTGTATACAGAAAACTAACACCCTGTATTTTGTGACCGCAACGAATTGCTCGTTTAAACATATTAGATTTAAAGCCATAGAGTTTTGTATTTACCATATATATTGCCATACTTTGTATTTATGTAACTTAATAAGAGAATCTTTAGCAGAAGCCGTAGAAAGTTTTTATTTTTAGTCAACCTGTAAACCTGCAGAAATAACACAAATTATACATATACAGTCAGCTTCAAATACTAAAACAGCAGACTTTTGCGCGCTTCGAAATTGACGCTATATTTTTTGATATTTTTGAATGAAATTTTTACAGAGTGCTGAAAACAAAACCCCACAGAGTGCTATAGAGCCAATTTTTCATTTTTTTCACTAGGTTCTTTTTAAAAAAATCGCGAAGTTGAACAGAAGAAGTGCGCACTTCAACCCATCTTAAAACTCGTGCAAAAAAAATTTCAAAAAGTGCTCCTGAGCAATTATCTTCGCAACATACTGTATAAATTTCATTCAAAAATATTGAAAAATGGAGTGTCACTTTTGAAGGAGCTGAACCCTTGTAAATGGCTTGAAACTCACTGCGTCGGAGCCGCCTTAAGTCGATTTTATCCCTTAAAAAGGTTGCTCTTCAATATCACGAAGTGGCATAAGTTAGTTTCTAATACCTTCTGAGTTATTGAAAAATAATATTATACCTATATCACTTTAATAGGAAATCAAATTTCACGAGAAAGCTTAACTCAAGTTATAATAAAATATTTTTTTCTTCAAATTTCATGATTTTTAATTTTGCATCACTTAATGTAACACGGACGTAACCAAGTCATTATTCTATGAATTACGACCCTTCATTTTCACAAAATGACGTATCTACTTTTTTTGGAAATTTTGAACACAAAATGAAGAATGGGTTAATCGTTAGTCATTTTTTAATTCAATTATGTAGCAATAATACCTTTTTGTCAGCAACAACTCAAATCTCGTGAAAATATTTAAAACGCTCTAATGTAAAATTGGAAAAAAATGAGATAGGTACGCCACTTTGTGTCATGGACGGCATCTGTTAATGGCGCATCAGATCTAAAGATTGGTATCAATTTAGCAATGAAGAAATTTTTGAATTATATTTATAAGAAAGTTCAATTTACAGGCAATGGATGACGCCTGCATACAATATTTGCGCGCCATCTATCGGCTACTTTGCAAAATAAAAAAGTCATGCTCAAAATCTGCGAAGGAAGCTGCAGGTTAATAATAAATATTCTCGTGGTTGATACTGCGTTCCACAGAGGACGCGCATAAACTATATAATGCTGTAATTTTATGCAAAGTAATACGAAGGTTCTAGAACCAAACACAAGGCCCAGATAAGACCAAGACTCGAATACATGATTTTTTTTCTCACTGACAGTCTCGAGCCGTCGACGATCTAATTTTCTTCTACCACAACGTCAATGCCAATGGGCTTTGCGACTCAGAACTGTCCTTCATGATGCCGCCGCGCGATTTTTATATTAGTTAAAATACAATTATCAAAAAGGTATATTTTGTGACATCAGCTTCACTTTAAATAATTCTTCATGTACAGACACATAAATTTAAATGGATTACACTGTAATATAGAAAGAAAACTTACCGAAGTACTTTTGAGAAGGGCATACGACATTTTTCAAAAAAGTGCCTTTGGCTAAAGACATCGTAGGGCAGGAAGTCGATTTGGGTCGATTATACTTCCAAATCGGATATTCATGGCAATGTCCTGAGCCTATTGCACATTTTTTGCCCTCGGAAATAACTTCTTTGGCCCACTCGACAGCTTATTCAGTCTCTCTGGGCAAGGAACATATAGGCAGCGATATCTACAATGAAAAACGAAAAAAAAATATAATATACATAGATACAATTAATATATGAACACGTACTTATCAAAAAACGTTCACAGATATTACGAAAATTAAGTCACAATGGTAAAAATCTCCGAAAATCGTATAAAAAAACTCCCGACAGTTGAATAATTTGACAGACCAAATCAAATTCTGATTCGCGCGCGGCATTTGATTTACTAGTAGCCAACAACAACTATTCATGATTTGGTAGCATTGCGACTAGATGAAGAAACTATTATAGTGATGGGGGTGCGGTGATGGGAATGTTTATCTTGAATAAATGAAATGATTACTTAATAATCTATTTTGATCATAAAAATAAAACAAAATTGCTCTATTGCGATTAATATTGATGCAGTAATATACGTGTATGTTATATTCTTATAATTTAGAGCATGATTTTGTGGAAAAAACAAACAAAAATGCAACTTTAAAGTTTGATGAAACAAGTAGAGGCCTCCTTACAGAAAATAATATTTTGGCCATCCAAATGTTTCATTTTATAATAAGAAATGAAATATTTGTAATATGCGCTAAAGAAACATAATATTAAATCCAACGACTGTATCTAGTACTTGGGGGAAAAATATAGCCAAATATCCCTGTCCTCACGTGTAGAATCATCTAAGGAAACTGCAAGTTAGTAATAAATATACATAATTTCTTCAACAGAGGGCGCGCATTAATTTTACAGTACAGTGATTATAAAGAAATATGAAAAACTAAAATTGTTTTTTAGAAACACATACTTGAATAAGGAGAATTTTACAAAACAAATTCGTAATAACCAAATCATGGTAGTCAAATCTCTGTACTTGAGGAAAAATAGAGTTAAGTATCGATGATTCATCTAATATAGTCTGGTGAAATTAAACTTTGTATTGAAAATAGGCAGACTTATTAATTTTGGTTTGTTTTAATTTTTGACAGGTGGCGATCAGGAACAATTTGAAATATCTATAAGTTGTCCCAAGACTATCATTGCCAGAGCTTTCGGTCCGAGTACAGATAACATGGCCACGAAAGACAACTGTTGAAATGTATTCTACTAGACTCTAGAAGACTATCCGTAGCGAAATTTTTGCCGAAATCATTGCACAACACTTAAAAATGCAAATGAAAATTGGAAAATTGACGTATTGACGTACAAAGTGAGAGCTCTCGGTACCTCGGGATAGACGTCCGTCTTGACAGATAACCTTGTCATTCTTGCCATTTGGATTACGACGTTGCCAGCTCATCGGACGAGTTTGCTACCTCTGCTATTTTGACGGAATGTTATAAAAAAAGAAGTTTTGAGTAAAATATTGAGGGATAGCAATGGAGATATATAAAATTTGAGGCGTAGCAATCTTTGCCAAAAAACTAAACAAAAGCTGTTACATTTTGAGTCGCTGCGTTTTCTTATCTGACAGTATTACGAAGCGACTCCATGTTTAAGTTGACCGGCATGGGTATCATGTAAAAAACCTATAAAACGTCAAAAAAAAACCTATAAGATGTCATCTTGCAAAGTCGGTAGTTTTTAGGGCGCAAACAGTCATTTCACGTTGCTCACTAGGTTCGTTGTGAACGTCCATCTAAGGAGGAATCACTCAACTAAACTACACGCATTATTGGTTGCATATGTTTTGTGAGGCCAAATGGTCCTTGTCTGTAGTTTTTATTTCTAAGAAGAGATGTGTATTGGTCTGCATGAGTATAAAATCAGTGATATTTGCTGTGTGAGAAAATCGTTACTGAGTATGCTGCCAATGAAGTTTATCTATTGGCTGTGCCCGATGGGTTATCTTTATGTTGTGCTTTCTGAAGAGAGGTAATGCTCAAAGTTATAAATCACGAAAAACTGAGGAGAATTACGGGAAATCATCACCGCGCCCGCGTTGTGTCTAATTACTGTTAGCGTGTATATGACTTGTAATTCGACAGTGTACAGTGAATATAAATATTTCTTATCTATCTCATTTTTAAAACTCGGCAAATTTGCATATTTTATTTCTAGAATGAATAAGAAATAGTGGATGCGCAACTAATCTCTAGCTTTGAATCTCAATTAAGTGTATTTGAGACAAGAACCCAATGTAATTATCATCAACACATACAACTTACAGCTTAGACCTCCAGTAATTCCATCTCAGAAGCAGATTTTTCATCACATCAAAGCCAATGATTGATAACAACCGTCATGACGTTTAGGCAACATGTACAACTAAGTGCTAAGTTAACATCTTGTAGAAAAACCTACATAATGCAAAAAACCCAGCATAATGTCAAAAAAATCGGCATCATTTCAATTTTCAAGATACGTAATATCCGTGCGCGAGCTGGAAAGGGGCGTGGCTGTACTAACTGGCCGAACCGTATCGCCGCAGCGAGGTACAGCACTCACACACATCAGTCTCTTGGCAACCGTCGGCGCAGCGGAATGACTACGCGTTAACAGCTCCGGGCCGAGCTCTATTCGGTTTAACTAATTTTTTCTAGAAGTGGTGTTAACTATGGGGTTCTCGATTGTGTCTAAGTGGTGCTTTAGTGCTGTGACGTGGGTGTCAAGTGTATCCAAAGTGGAAATTAGGTCTACTTCCAACTCTTCTGAGGGAAACAGGAAACCTGTGCAGCAAACTATGTGAGTCTTGCATACTCATCACTTGTGTGTTAGGATTGACATCCTATGTTTTTTTAAATAAATGAAATTTCAACAACGGGCATTTATAAAAGAGTTCAGAGACATTAACGTTCCGCCGCATAGACGCCAGGCGACGCAAAATGTAAAATAACAGCTTTTTTCAGTTTGTCGGCAAACATTGCCACGCCTCAAATTTTATATATCTCCATTGATATCCCTCAATATTTTATCCAAAGCTTATTTTTTTTTATAACATTCTAGCATAATGGCAGAGGTAACAAAATTGTCCGATGAGCTGGCAACACCGCAATTTAGACGACAAGATAGTATGTCTATCCCGGGGTAGCGACGGAGTCCTTTAGTACGTCAAAGCGGCAGTTTTCCAATCTTCATTTTTCAAGCGGTGTGCAATGACTTTTAGATGCGGATAGTCCTCTGAGTCCAATTCAATAGTTGTCTTGCTTGTCTATGTTGTCTTTCAGGTTCATTTGTAATCTCTCATCTCATTTAATAATCTTGAATATTTGAATAAACCTTTTGTCTATTTTGTGATGTCAGCAAGAAATAAAACAAGTGATTCTTTCATACATAGCATTTTTATTTGAAATTTATAAATATCTATAAATAATTCATTAAAAAGGCCATGATACTAAAACTCCATCAGTCTATCAGATTCGGTTAGCACTTCACTAGCATGTTCGGAGTCTTCTTCTACTGTATGGTAGCTTCCAACTATACAACCTTTTAGCTTGCATCCATTTTCTATAATGGCACCATCACATACTATGCAGTTCTCTATGGCAACTCTGTGAAAGAAAAGTATAGTTAGAGCACAAAAAATAATTTTTTCCCTTCTTTTTCATATTGGCACACTGTATGCGCTATTCCCATTCTTACATTGAGAGCTAAAATATATTCAAACATAATTTACTCTGCTTTAAAACAAATAGTACCTGATCACCACTATCATTTGCTCGTTGCTACCACATCCAGGCATTTATGACCTGCTGGTTAGGAGGACAGCCCTCCATTTTCAACTGTGTTTCTTTTCATAGGACATGAATGAGATTTAAATACACTTTAGAAAGTTTTCATTGCTTCTTTATCATAAAAATACTCACTTTTCCTTAATAGTAACATTGTTCATAATGATGCTGTTGAAAACTCTGCTAAAGCTGTTTACTTCTGCATTGGCTCCTATCACACAGTTTTTGAATGAAGTCTTTTCTTTGAGATTAACACCTTCCATATGATGCATTTGTCATCTACTTGGTTAGAACTAATTGTGGCCTCGGGGTGTTTCAAAATTAGTTCCTTGCCATTGGTTATTTTCTGCCAATAATCAATAATCTGCAGTGTTTCAAAATATTTTTTTGTAGTAAGATAATTTTCACAACTACTTAATTGACATAATTTAAAAAACAAAAATTGTATCTTTATTATCAAGCTAAAAAAATATTTTGGTTGGTGTACCACAAGGTAGTAAACTAGGTCCACTACTATTTATTTTATACCTTAATGACATTTGTGATATTTTAGTCAGACACCTCTTTGAAAATGTTAAATTTTGACTTGGCAAAAATCATAAATTGGTTAAACGTCAACAAACTAAAAATGAATGCTTCTAAAACAAAATAGTTTATAATACAATTATTCTACTGCATTTACTATATTGTTCAATATTAAATAAAAATAAGTACACCAAAATAAAATCTATGTTACAAGAATTGCAGTGGTTGAATATAAAAAATTTCATATCATATTTTGTCCTTATCTTTATATTTAAATGGAAAATCATCTTTTGAAACAACATAGAATTGAATAATCATTACCACAATTATTATACATGAGAAAATATAGATTTTCATTTACAAAACTGCAATAGTGATATAGCTATCAAATCAATATTTCAGAGAGGGTTAATTGAATTTAATAAACTAAATAATCATATAACGTTTACTTCAGATTTAAAGACGTTTAGAAGAAAATTCATGGAGATTGAAAATTCTTAAGAAGTACTTTTGTTTTTCTAAATATCTGTATATTAAGTAATTGTTGTAGTTTTTCAAATCATGCTAAATAAATCTTAAACAATAACAACAAACAAACATTGCAACATGAGTTTTTATCAACTTATTATGTTAGATACCCAACTAAAATACAAACCTTTCCACTAACTGTCCAATAGTTCATCATAGTATTGACTCTAACTCCAAACGCATCCTTTGGTGCTATGTAAGCATAGCATCTTATACTATCATCATGATATGCAGGTTTTAAATCTCCAATATGGTCATTATATGCAGAAGCCTCTCTTATTGCCAAGTCCAAGTCATCCTCTTTAGCATAAGCAAAAATGTCACCAGCATCTCTCAATGTGACAATGGATTCTCTTGGTTCACTTGTTTTTGGTGGTTTTGACAGTTGTTTTTTGACTATGTGTGGTAAAAGTTCACCTTTTAGTGATGAAAAACTATCTTCACTTTTCAGATACTTGATCACCCATTTTTTTAACACATATATGTGAGAATCGATAAGATTGCTGTAAAGTTTTAAGCTGGTGTGTTTTTTTAAAAGGCTTTTAGGTAAGGTTAGCTCACTTTCGAAATCACTGGCTGATGCTAGGAAAACCAGTCTGTTGGTTTGTTGATCTATGCCAATGAGGTCACGTTCTACAACAAAATAGATTCTCTGACTTAAAGAGGATTTCTTAAAAAAATGGATGACATACCTACTTTATGCTTGGATTTTGGCCCTGGTACGGCAATTACCTCAGTGTGCTGTGGGTGTAGCAGAAGTGACGCAACTGAGGCATCATGCATTCTATAGATATCCAGCAAACCATACAGATCAACATCGGTAATAAAATCGCATGATACTACCAATACATCAGATTTCAGTCTATCATATAGCATTCGTAGGCTGTCAGCAGTGCCTATTTCTTCATTTTCAGCAATTGTGGCATACTCTATCCTTATTTCGATCCCTGTTTTGTCCAGAGCACTTTGAATCTCCGATTTCTGATGTTCTAGTATTACGAGTATTACATCTAGAAATTAAATAAAGAATATAGCAACTATACGACATGATGGTTATAATGTTTTACCAGTAAACCCTGTTTGTTCCAATTTATACAGAGGATACCAGACTAAAGGCATGGGGCCGACTGGTAATAAACATTTTGGCTTTGTCGTTGTTAATTCAGAAATTCGTGATCCTTTACCAGCTGCTAACACAACTGCCTGAAATTCTACTTGAAACGTCATTCTTGATTGTTTTCAGTAAAGTGCTAATATAAAAATACTGAATTAAACAAGCATATGCTTAAGCTAAAGAATCAACAAACTCTAGAGCCATAACCTAAAAACAAAAGTGTAATTTTTGCTGTCAAGTGTCAAGATCTCTGGAGTCAAGTAACAGTCAGCATAGTGATGGGTTTAGAAGCTCGTTAGTTTTGATCGAGCAACAACATATAGTTTTCTTGTTTACCGTCGTCGTATACTTTGAATAACGGTTGACAGATAGCGCCCTGCGTTTTAAGCGGCGACACCTACTATCGAAAAGCCAAACTTTCTTCTGAGAACGCACACATACATATTACTTCGTGATTACCTCTATATTAAAATAGAATGGAAAGAAAAACCCAATAGAAATTGGGAGAATTCGTAAAAGGTATGCGTGGCGCATGCAATTTTATACTACAGACGTGTAGCAAGCAGCAAAACGCAAAGATATGTCTTATATTCCCAAATTCCACAGAAGTACTTTTGATATGTTTATTGAACGAAGCAAGAATGCCAGCGTAGTTAATGTGTCGGCAGCTCATATGCTATAGCATTTTTAGTTTTCTTTATCCCCAAAAGTGAATTAGTCTTGAGCTTCACTGCTACACCAGTAGATGGCCGGTAGATGTTGGATCTACCTGTTTGAGTTTTGAATATTTAAAACTACAGTGTTTTAATTTATATAGTGTAAATATTGTTAATTTGATTATTGAAAATATGTTTTTTCATAGAAAGTTGCTGATAGCGAAATTATCCTTTATTCGACTTTTTATTTTGAAGTCTTCCCGAGGTAAGTTCTTATATTACATTACCTTTTTTATAATATCACATGAATTAATACTATACAGCATTGGAATTCTTTAAAAGTATTTCCATCACACTGTGCTGTAAGGTTACTTGATTAAAAATCGTAGTTAGAAACGAAAGCTATTTCTCTATCATACAGAAAGTACTGATATAGGAATTAAAGTTTTTAGTCCAACAAAATAATGAATCTTTAAGCTACCCGTTAAGTTATTTTTTTACAGCATTTTAAAACCCTGACAATCTTTATAGACAGTTCAATTTATAGAAGATGCTGCCTATTTCGTTTATTAATTCCGGCAACAGGAATTTTCTTACTGTAATAACGGAAAACGGAGGATTGTCTCGCTACCGCGCAAAATCAGAATAAGAAAAATCCTGAGTAGCATAACAAAGCACTAAAAATTATCTATTATTTTATATAAAGTGACTGCACTATTACGCTGCTTGTGCCCTCTACCGTATAAAAACGTAACTGTTAATCTATCTGATAGATCTGTACAGTTTTCTTTGCCGTCATTGTGCACACTTCCCAAAGGTGTTGATAGAGAGCGCTATACGCTTTCTGCAGCGCTATCTATTATTTATAAGCAGAACTTTCAGAGGTTAAATATATATTACTTCCTCATTGATTCTTCATAACGGAATGCGAGAAATAGCCCAAGAGAAATAGAAAAGAATTCGCAAACCATGCATGTGTTCTGTATTCGACACTTTAATATAGGGATGTTTAGCCAGCAAAGCCCAGAGACACTGCTCATATTCCCAATTTCTAATGAAGTTACCCTTGACATACTTACTGAACTAAGCAAGAATGACAGCGGGGTTGACGAATATGCAGCTTTCTAGGCAGGGTAAATAATCCCCTATACTATAAAAGTCTTGAACTTCACAGCGCTACCAATAGATAGCCGTGGTTCATTGGATAACTACCTAGTTGATTTGAATATTTAAAAAGAGCTTTTCCCGTGGTAAGCGCTTATAGGATATACCATCTACATCAGATTTTCTTTGAACATAGCAATATTGTAGCTCATCACAAGTATTGTGTATTATACTGTGTAATGTGTTTTGTTTTCCGACAAGGAAACCTTTTTAACTCAACTTGTTTAAGTATAGTAACTAGAAACAGAAGTGATATAGGTATGTTAGTTTTGGCAGGGTATAACTTCTTTATACCATCCATTATCTAGCCGTCTTCGTTTCAATTGAATTGTTCACGGCAACATGAAAGAATGATTTATATTTCAAATCCCCGCCTTCCCCAGAATTTAAATTCTTGACATATGGAACACAATTCGTTCCACCGCCAGTATCGCAACGTGTAAAGTTTGATATTTGAAATTAAATGATTAATGTTTAATCAAATGTATTATACTCGTATGTCACTATGTAAGGATAATGAGCTCATTTGTTTTGTTTATCATGGAATGCATCCTAAATGTGGATCAGAATAGTTCAGGGAGTACAGTGGCGTCAAGTCGATTGGCTCTACACTTCCTACACCTTGGAAATGATTTCCAGTACATGTACCATGTAGTATTTATCAGTTCACAGTGGCAACAAAAAGGCCTAGGTTTTGTCCGAAATATATTAAAGCACTAACGGCCTCTTCATGAAAAAAAGCCGTAGATTTCAGCACTGAGCGTATCCGTACATCCGCCTTAAATCTTTGGAGCTGGAATATAGAACTGTTTTGTCATTAAGGTTTGATAATTGATTTTAATAGCTCTTGATGACCATTAACCCATTAGTTGAACTTTAAATAAAAAGTTGCTCAGTTTACAGCAATAGGAATTTTATAATTTTTATTTTTATTATATATTTTTTGTCAGCCCTTTTGACCACTGACCGTCAGTATTACCCCCGAAATCAAGTAACCTCATTAAGGGAATCGGTCACGCTGCACAGAGACTCACTCCTAAATCCAACCCACTGCTCTCCAGAACACCGGTATCAGCGTTGTTTGGACAAATCGTATATTTAGAAAAAAATAACTTCTTTATTTTCATTATTATAAGACCTTCGTCCATACCACCTACCATTTTGGGAATATGTGTAGCTTTAGCCTCGGGACATTGGTAGGGTCAATAGGTTTTTTGAAATGATTTTATTTTTGTATGTTAGGAGTTAGACAAGGAGACGGTGGAGTGTCACTGGACGTCAAAACTAAAACTAGATAAAATCTCCTTGGCTCCGGCAAGTGTGTGGAGCGACTGGAGGGCGTGGTCGAATATTTTTTCATCGTATTTCCATATTATCTCGTTCATTTTTTGCTATCAGATACAGTTTTCCAATGAATTCCACGTGACTTATTATATAATCCCGACGTGGCCATATTTTGCACGGCATCTTTTTTATGTATATTTGCGTGAGAACGTCAACATTTTCTGTTATTGACGGGCGCGACAGAAAAATATTATTTCACTGCACGTGCCATGATTTGCGTAAGTAGTTCTCAATTGCCAATACCACCTTGTGTTGACAAGAGACTGCATTTAAGAAAAATACGTAAAAATTAATTTCTCTTGCTAATACGCAAGTCGAGGGCAAATATTTGAAGTTGCCCTATTAAAAACTGGAAAAGAGACCTTGATTGACAGCGGGACTCGTCATGCGTAAATTGTGTTTGGCGTTACGTAAGCAGATTTTTACAATTATTAAGCCCTCCTCCCTTGGCAGTAAAAGTAAGCAAAACTCTTATTAGTTCCCTACCCTCTTGCTTGGTTCTCACCCTGTCTATATGAATGCTAGCAGAGTCTTTTTTGTTGTTTTTCTGTGGCCGCTGATTAGATTTTTGTGACCTTATGTAATGGTACACGTTTTAATAGTGATATTATTAGGGTTTATACCAGGGGGGAACTCAGATTGGCGAATGGGAAACAAAGCAGTCATGCTGGTACATAATATGACAACAACAAAGGGCAACAAATCCTCCGCTAAAAATTATCGACCAATAAGTCTCGTTCCTATCGCCGCCAAAATAGCTGAAAGAATCATATTAGATAAGCTCCTGTCATTTGCCTTCGAAAATGACCTTATCCCTAAGAATCAGCATGGATTTCTCCTTGGTCGATCAATAATGACCAACCTTCTCCACTCTCTCAACGATTGGACTCAGTATCTGGACACAAAGACTCCTGTTGATATAATCTACTTAGATTTTTCTAGGGCTTTCGATCGCGTACCACATAGAAGGCTTCTGTTTAAGTTGGAATGTATGGGAATAAGAGGCGAGTTGTTACTGTGGATTAAGGCTTTTCTCACCGGGAGGACTTTCTCTGTGCGCGTCAGTGATAGCCAGTCTCACCTTCATCATGTAGCAAGTGGAGTTCCTCAAGGCTCTGTCTTGGGGCCAGTGCTGTTCCTTCTGTATACAAGTGACCTGCCCGCATTGATTTCCTCCACATGTTCAGCTTATGCCGACGACACCAAGATTTACAATACTGTCGTAAATTATGCTATGCTTCAACGAGATCTTGATATTGTTTGTCAATGGTCAGTCAGTTGGCTTTTACCCTTAAATCTAACTAAGTGTTGTGTCCTTCATCTCGGGAAGACAAATCCGCGATTTACATACAAGATCTCTGACCACAACATCGAAGCAGTTTCCAGCCACACTGATCTGGGCGTTGTAGTCAACGATCGTCTTTCCTGGTCAGAGCATATTCACCACGTTACATCAAAAGCCAAGAAACTTCTATACATGCTGGAGAGGTCTTTCAAAGGATCCGATGTCAACACTTGCGCCTACATTTACAAGGCATTCGTGAGGCCAATTCTTGAATTCGCTGGCCCGGTATGGGACACTGTGCTTCTGCGCGATAGAAATCTCGTCGAATCAGTACAGCGTCGGGCTACTCGTATCCCTTTTGGAGCACGAAGACCAAGCTATGAAGATCGCCTTGAATTATTCAACCTGACCTCATTCTCTGAGCGAAGACTTCGTGGCGATCTTATAGTTACGTTCAGGATACTTCATGGTTTGATGTGCACCAACCTCATGCATCTATACCGTCTGTCGCGCAGCAATCTACGCGGACACGGCTTCAAACTGCATAAGGAGCCATTTAAAACAACAGTCCGACAGTGGTTTCTTCCCAACCGCATATTCAACACCTGGAATAGTTTACCTGAAAGTGTAAGTTAATAGCTTCAAAGTGCAGTATGATAGCTGGAGGAGTGTACAAACTTTATAGCTATGAACTGTCTTTTTTTATTTTTTTCTATTTGATGTATTTGTGTTACGTGTCCGAACACTATATTTACTGCATGAGCTTATAGTAGTGTATACTCTGCTCATCTCAATTATCATAATAATAATAATAATAATGAATTTAATTCAAAAATCAAACATTTCTTAAAATTTTGACTGAATTATATGTAATTTCGTAATATTCAATAATCTGGTGATGTTTCAATGACAAGTTGTCATCTCATACTTTGACAGTATTTTGTTTACAACATTTCATAGCTATTGCTTGCTAAAATTTGTTGATTGGAACTTGAAGCTCATTCGCTGTATCTGACGGTCTGTTACCCTATAGGTGGAGAATAACGGACTGTTGTTGGTGAAGTTGACCCATAGTATCGTACATCGTACAGTACTTGAAATTATCGTACAGAAACGATAATTATCGTACGTCTGGCAACGCTGGTACCCGCCGTCGAATTCTGCCTGCAAAAACAACATAAGTCGCGTGACTTACCGACCGGCCTGATAATCTGTTTGATCCGACAAAGTATCCTAAAACGTTTACAAATTCAACCGTCTGCCTACCGAAATCCGCGTAAAAGGGATATACTGCAAGAGAATTACCATCTTCCGGCTAACCTCATGAAGAGCAGATTTATTCCTGCAGGATTTTCCTGCGTTCCATCTTGCATTTGCATGATTTCAATCTGGAGATACAGCACGTCGTAAAAAACGGAACGAGATTTCCGTCTTGCATCGTTTGTCCTTCGCTTTGACGGTCCGTAATTTGGATACTTTACGAGATTCCTACTGCATTTCGTACTGATGAGCTGAAGAAAAGCGTGCTTATATTTTTTTCAGCAGGATAGGATTTAGGTACGGTTCATAGAATCTAGCGGAGAATAAAATAATACATTGGTACGGAAGGTAAAGGGTTGTCTAATAGGGACGCAGGAAAGTAAACGTCAATTTGACATAGACGGCATCTTTGTTTTCTGTCACCGACATGTCATTTTGTTAGTTGAATGTTTACCATTGATCGCTATGGAGTCGAGTAGAACATCTTAACTGTAGAGACTCTAGTTCAAAACGACGCGGTAGAACAAATTGAGAGACCTCCCTTTCTGGATATGTGCCATCGATTTTATAAAACACAGTATTCAAGAAATTCTCTTTGTACATTTTCTAAGATGTTTATATAATACGCATAGAAAGGGTTCCATATCAAAGAAGCATACTCAAGTTTTGGTCGCACCAGTGAAATAAAAAGAGTTTTTAGTGCCGCTTCGTTGGAAAAATATCGGCAGTTACGCATTATGAAACCCAGAATCCGTGTCGCTTCGGAAGTGACGCGCGCTACATGGACAGAAAAGTCCAATCTACAGGAAAATGTTACACCAAGACCTTTAGTCTCTGTTGTTCTCTCCAAAACCGCATTATCTATGGTGTAATCGAACATAATCGGGTTCGTTTTACGACAATATGAACATGCTTTACATTTGGAAATATTTGAGAAGAGAATATTACTGTCGCACCACTATGTGATGGTATGCAGATCGTCCTGAAAGGAAATATAGCTCTCCAAATTTGTAATTTTGGTGTAGATTTTCAGATCATCAGCAAATATACTAAGTGACATATAAATCCGAACACCCAGTTTAAATGGTTTTATTTTAATAAAAGTTGGTGAATGTATTTATCTTACTGTAAATAACAAGTGAAAAAAATTTTCAGCCTTATCAGTTGGACATTCCGGTTTTTATACTGCTTTTTTTAATTCACTAACGCTCTAAAAATGAATATTTAATTCGCAGTAAAGAATCAACGTTGGCGGATTTTGGTTCTTGACATCCTTTACGATCGGATACGATGCCTAGAGTATGGAGACCTGTACGATTTCGTCAACTTAGTGAGTTTGATAGGGGCCGTATAGTGGGACTTCGGGAAGCTGGACTTTCTTTTCGGGCAATTGCAGTTAGAGTGCAAAGAAGTGTAGACACTGCGGTTAGGTGTTGTCAGGCATGGCTTCGAGAAGGCCGTAAGCAAAGAGCAAGGGGCACTGGACGCCGCCGTAGAACAACAGACCGTGAAGATCGCCGCCTAAGATTATTGGCCTTAAGGGACCGTTTCTCCACTACCAGGTCCACTGCAAATGAATGGTTTGCAGAACACGGAATTCCTATTGGCATGCGAAGTGTTTACCGACGAATGAGACGTTTTGGCTTGTTTTCATACCGGCTACACTGGGTCCTCCCTTTAACTCGAGAACACCGACGTAATCGCCTTGAGTGGTGCAGACAACGGTCACTCTGGGATCAGGAATGGAACAGTATTGTCTTTAGTGACGAGTCTCGATTTTGTTTAGGCATGCACGATGGTCGTGCCAGGGTTAGAAGGCGACGTGGTGAAAGGAGGAATCCACAGTTTTTTGTTGAAAGACATGTTCATCACACTGTTGGAGTTATGGTTTGGGGTGCTATAGCTTATGGTTCCAGGTCACCTTTAATCTTCATCAGAGGTAACATGTTGCAAGAGTCACAATAGCCATGGTAATAATGATGTCACATTATTACCATGGCCACCAAGATCTCCCGACTTATCCCCAATTGAGCACGTGTGGGATATGATGGGTAGGAGATTGCGCAATTTGCAACGTCCTCCTCAGACTCTAGAAGAAGCACTTCGAGAGGAGTTGGTGGTTGTCTGGAATGAGATACCACAGGAGGACATTGACCACCTGGTCAGAAGCATGCCTAGGCGCATTAGAGAATGCGTAGCACATCAGGGTGCATCCACACATTATTAAAGGTCAAAGGGCTTTAAAGCAGTGCAATAATTTTGAAATTTTTATCATTTACTTATTATGCTTCATTAAGTACTTATACAAAATTTTATTAAAATAAAACCATTTAAACTGGGTGTCCGGATTTATATGTCACTTAGTATAGTAGACATTCACACTTTAGCGAAGCGGCTAGGTTATTTATGCAGAATAAAAACAGCAAGGGACCTAGGTTTGAACCTTGCGGTACTCCAGAGGGAACAGTATAATTTGCTGAAGAATAACCATTATAATGAGCATATTGCGTCCTATTAGAAAGATATGAGCTTAGAAGACCGACTAACGAGTCACTAATAATAAAACTAGGTATTTGATCTCGACCAGACGTAAGTTTATTTCAGTACAACAGCTTCCGTTAATTCCTCTAGATAAATACACGGTGTTGAGGTGACACTATCCAAAGAAGAGGAGTAACTGCAAACATAATAAAAATGTGAGTGAGTCTGAGTGTCAGGCTTCTTATTGAACACGCATTTTTTGTCTGGACATGATTTGTTTAAAATAGTGCGATGCTCTTTTCTATTTAGTTTCGTTTACTAAATCGTATGTGACATGCCATTGCAGCTGACGAAAAATTCTGTTTATCTTTCAAACGATTGGTATGTCTTGCTCTCTAGATGGTATTTGTACCGTTGGGCAATACACGCTTTAATATAATATCCCATCCGGCGATGTGTCAAGTTAATTAAGTGAAATCTACCGAAAAGACGTATTTTCATTCATCCCAGAAGCTCGCGCGCCATCCCCCCTATTTTCCTTCCCGCGGGCTTCCCAGCCGCAGGCAGAGCGTCCCGGCGAGCGTCAGTTATCGCGAGACGCGCGTCGCGACGCATCGCAGCCTTTAAGCAGCGGCCAGCGTGTCTGCGTGTGAAACGCGCGTTTTTTTTACGCCAAAGTGCGTGCAATTCCGAGCGGGATGAACGGCGGAAAATGCTGTGCTCGACTGGGATTGGTGGAGATCAGGTGAAACCGGCGACGTACTGCATCGGCTGCAAGAGTTTTCGGTGTTATTAGGAATAAGGTAAATTTCAAAGTTGTTAAAAAATAGCGTCAAGTACTACGCTGTTTGTAAATGATTATGTTTGGCACAAGTTAGCGCTTCTGAGAACAAAGTTAGCCAAGAACATGTATAAGAAACAATTAAATGATCCTCCTCCCCTCCATCTACAGTGCAAGTAGCCCACAGTAGTGTGGAAGTGATTGCCGACTGTAACGTACGACCATCGACGACGATGCTTGTCCATCGGGGGATGACGTCAAATGTATCGACATAGGGTATAGGGTAAATGTATGATAAATGAAATATATCTGATATGTGCGTAGAATTCCTGAGGTTGGATTAACCCCCAATTTTATTCTTCTACAAAAATTTTTCCGAAAATGATCAGAATCATCCGAAACGTCAAAAAACCAAGCTTGAGCGATATTTATTTTTTTTTTCGTTTTTTGCCTTTGTCTTTGCCGCCACTAGGCCGATTTTCAAGAACTATAAAGCTTTTGCGTGCTGGAATACGAGCCCCTTCCCACTTCAGTTGACCCAACTATTGAAATCTTAGTTTTTATATAGTAGAAAACACCAACTTATCACTCCCTAATCAAATTTGCAGCATAAAAATGACACATGTTGCAATTACAGCATATCAGTCTATTTTCATTTCAATGCAAAATAAGTCTATAACGCATAGTTGGCTGTGAAAAATAAAAGCCATGACAATTGTTTTTATTAATCACAGCTGTCACAATACGTTTAAAATAGTTTTGGGTAGTTAAGGTTTTCAAAATGGGTAGAGGAAAGGTTATTAGTGAGAAAATTCGGTTGCTGATAATTAAATTTTTTAATTCTGGGAAATTAAACTCAGAAATTGCATCTTTGTTAGACTTATCGCGGTACAGTGAGAGAAATATTGTTAGAAGATATAATGTAACTGGTTCAGTTAATCTTAAGCCACGAGATGCGAAAAAAGTAATATCACAAATGCCGACCGAAGAGCATTAAGAAGAATAATCGTGAAAAACAGGCGTGCCAATTATTTACAATTAAATGCTCTGTGGAGTGACGCTGTTGGAAGAAGAATTTCGAGGTCCACAACTCATAGAGAGACCCACAAACTGGGATTTAGCACTTGCAAGGTAAGTTTTCTTATAAAAAAAGTGAAGTAAAAACCGTAAAGTTGCACCACTTGTTTATAGGCCAAAGAAAAGCCACTATTAACTCCACTGCAAAAGAAAAATCGGCTTAGACGGGCTAAAGAACATAGACAATGGACACCTCAACAATGGTGTGCAATACAATGGAGTGATGAGGCCCGATTCGAAGTTTGTGTTGGTGACAGTCGCAGTAGAGTTATTCGTAAAAAAATGAAGCATTCCATGTTGACTGTCTGAAGAGAAAAGTGAAATTTCCAGCATCCATTATGGTCTGGGGCAGTATGTCATCAAAAGGAGTAGGAAAACTTCATTTTATTGATGGAAATGTGGATACAAACAAATATTTGGCAATTTTAGAAGAACCGCTTTTACCAGTGATGGAAGAATGTTTGACATCCGGCCAAGATTTGTGTTTCAGCAAGATGGTGCAGCGTGCCATACCTCAAAAAACACCATAAACTGGACGGAAGAAAATAATGTACCACTTTTGAAATGGGTTTCTAGCAGTCCAGATCTGTCACCTATTGAAACTTTGTGACTCGAGATGAAAAAGGTTCTACGACAACATCCTGCTCGTACAATCACCGAACTGAGACAAAAGCTTCAAGAAATATGGGATTGTTTTGCACCAAATTTTTGCCAAAACTTGGTTCACACTATGCCCCAAAGAATTTCAGCCGTAATGAAAAATAAAGGTGATGTTACCCAATGGTAATCTTTCAATTGTTGCTTTGTTAACTTCGCGCATTTATTCGCACATTGTTTATTTGTTCAGATGTTCTGTTAGTTATAGATCTAAGTGATTTCAAATATGTATTTATTACGACTAGAGTGTATCTAAAATGTTTTTGAGAAAATAAATTGTTTTAGAATTGAATAGTTTCGTCCTGTTTAGTTTATAAAGGCATATTTTGGTACAAATCTTGAAGTGGGCCAACTGAAGTGGGAAGGGGCGGTATTTTTGAAGTTATAGGCGGTTATAAGATTAGCAGACATACCGACAGACGGACAGATCGACTGAAATGAGAGACACGATTCTTCGTTATGTACATAATACAATACTTCCGCGCCAGTAAGCGTGGGCAGTGAAAAAGAGTCAAATTTAGGAATTCACTACTTGATTTGAAATCAGGTCAAGCTCAAGTTGAGTATTAGATATGAGCGAAGTAGTTTTAACGTATATCTATCAGGTACTTGAAAATTCAAGTAGCTATGATATTACTTGATCATTTTTGTAATATAAATACGAGCAGATTATAAATAAACAACGAAAGGTCTTTGTAACAAGTTGCATAGAAAACAATACATATTGAACAAAATAACTTGTTTATCGTATAACAAATAATAGAACGATAAAGCTGTATTACTCAAAAAAACATTTCTTCATCAAATGAACAAAAAACAAATAATTATTAATTAAATAAGCTTTCATATGTTAGTTACGAGCTAAGGCAAAATGGTGGTAAAATTAAAACTAATTGTGCCAAAAGTGTCAACTGACCGAATTTTGAACCGCATTACTATATCATAATAATTATTGTCAACTTGTGCCTGTTGTACAAAATTGGGAGTGCTACAGGGTTCAAGCCTTGGTCCTTTATTGCTTACCTTATTTATTAATGATATTGCGCAATATTTAAGTCGCAATAAACACCGCTTTCCGGATGATTTAAAATTATTCTGCATTATTGATTCCGAGACTGATTGTACAGCATTTCAGCGGGATATTGATGATTGATTTGGTAGCTTGGTGTGACGAGAATAATTTATTTCTTAATGCGTCTAAGTTTAGCTTAGTCAACTCTTCCAGGAAAACGCCTGACTGTGAATTTAATTATAAGATTGGGGATGTTTATATGAATCATTGTGACTCAATTAAGGGTCAGCTCAAAAGATGAGTGAAGCTGCATGGGTGTACGGTTTTATTTTGAAAACTGCAGAAGCTTCAGCCGTCCAGAGTCACTGCTAGTTTCGTATTGTGCATAAATTAGATCGAAATTGGAATATACATCGTTAATTTGGAACCCAATTTACAAGTGCATGTCATGCTCAAGTGATGAGAAAACTATAGAAAATAATGGCAACGACCTGCAGTTCATCGCAGATGAAATTGCCATTGCTCCCATTATTTTGCAAATGTCACACGTTCCGAAAATAAAAATGAGAAAGGACGATGCCTTGAAGAAGATGTTGTAAAAATACGAATTAACATTCGTTAAACCATTATACACTGAAGGGTTATTAAAAAAATCAACAACATGACATCAAGATTGAAGAAAAAAGCAGATCTAAAGAAAACTGATAATAAAGCAATTAAATTGTTAGATTGGGAAAGAAAGTTGCTGAAAGCTATGAAAAGTGACTGTAAGCCTAGAATTGGGAAAATTAGAGGTGCCATTCAGGTTGGTAGTGTTCAAGAAGAAGGAAGTGAACTATATACCGAGCACAGTGAGCAAACAGCTAGTATCACAGCATCAGCAATTCAGAAGACATTGCCACCAAAAAGAAAATTAACAACAGAGAAATACGAAACAGAGGAAACCGAAGGGTTAACTACAAAAGAACTGCAACGTCTGGTACTATTACAGCAGTACCAAACAAGTATTTTACAACAAGAGTATTATAAAACGAAATTAGAAATGATGCAGCGTGAGAAGCCACCTGTAACTTATGATATTCACGAAAATAAAACTTATTATAACTTATAGATACACCTTAATCAGTGAAACTATTTATTATAATACTCAAGTTTCTTCTTACTTGTTGACCTAGTTGGCGGAGAGGAAGTTCGTCATTCTCATGATTTCCTTCATCTTCATCAGGGTCTTGTTCAACAACTTAAAGTCAGGATCGCCCAAGCTCTTCGCAACATTATGGAGTACAATTCAAGGAATAATTATTTTCGGCACATTTTCCAACTTTACGCGGTAAACATACTGTGGGATAGGAAACCGGCGTTTCAGTTGGCCGAAACAGAGTTCAATTATAACTCTTTCTTGTTTTAAAAGCTTATTATAATTATTTCTGCACCTGGAGCAGGATTTCTGAAGAGAGTCATAAGGCATGGCCCAATACCATAACCTGTCATCGTCAAGTAGTACAACATTTGCTTTATTTATTAGTTGTGATCTAGTCTGTGATTTTCTCCATATTCTAGAATCATGCACTGATCCAAGCCAACTGACATCAACACTTCTGAACATCTCTCTGGCATTACAAGTGGCTTGCACATTTAAAGTAGGTTTCCCTTTTTGGTTGATATACTCCATGGCGATTGGGTTTCAGGATTCCTATATGTGTACAATCAATTACACCAATTGCTGTCGGAAATTTATACATGCTTTGCGATATCCGCTTGGCCTCCATCAGTTCATGGTTGGTAGTTGGAAACTTGATCCATTCGTTCGACTATGCTGTTCGCAACTCTATCCACAGTCCCAGATACCGTTGCTTGACTAACCAACCAAGTTCCTGACCAATACCTCTTTGATATCCAGGATCACCGAGATAGCGTGGACATATCTTCATTTTATGAATACAAGAAAGTACTCCTCCTCGAGTTTCCTCATTCTCAACTAAAAATCTGTCTGCAAGCCATTGTACATTTGCTGCGTCGAACCGATATAATTTTTTGAAGTGACGTCCAAGTGAAAGTGAACGAGGTTTGTACGTTTTAACATCGCTAACATCCACAATTTCCGCCATCATCGTTTGACCACCTTTCGTTACGAAATTGAGTCTGCTACTGACCACACTCAGAATTTTTGAAGTATATGCTTCCTATGCCAAGTATAATGTGACGATTATGAATATCCTTTTACTTATATCAGTGCTTTGAAGGATATGCTTATACTCAAAAAGCAAAAGCATTTACATCAAATTATTATAAATACCATCTGGAGGATTTCCTTCAAAATATGCAAGTACAAGGATATCCTTTGTTTTACGAATACGGCTCATTGTTATTATTAATAGCCAAAAATGTGTGAACAGTATATACAATTAGTTGTTGAGTTGTTTTTTTAATAAGTTCAGTTTGAATTTGTTTTTATATTTACAGAAAGCCTGCGTATCTGTGTGTTGGCGCTGCGTGGCCCAGAAACCCTTGATCGGCAGCTGATCTTACGCTAGCCCTGATTTTTGCTTGATGTCGATTTTGTCGTTCAATCTACCGAATTTCAACGACACTATCTTCCGATTCCGTGTATTTTGCTTTGACGACGTTCATTTCGGTGTTTTACGTAATTATTTGCATTAAAATATACTAAGTGACATATAAATCCGAACACCCAGTTTAAATGGTTTTATTTTAATAAAATTTTGTATAAGTACTTAATGAAGCATAATAAGTAAATGATTAAAATCTCTAAATGATTGCACTGCTTTAAAGCCCTTTGACCTTTAATAATGTGTGGATGCACCCTGATGTGCTACGCATTCTCCAACGCGCCTAGGCATGCTTCTGATCAGGTGGTCAATGTCCTCCTGTGGTATCTCATTCCTGGCAACCACCAACTCCTCTCGAAGTGCTTATAGAGTCTGAGGAGGACGTTGCAAATTGAGCAATCTCCTACCCATCACACCCCACATGTGCTCAATTGGGGATAAGTCGGGAAATCTTGGTGGCCATGGTAACAATGTGACTCTTGCAACATGTGGTCGGGCATTACCTTGTTGGAAAGTTGGATCTGCCAGGGTGTCAAGATAGGGTAAAAGATGGGGTTCTAGAACTTCGTGGATATAACGCTGCGCGTTCATGTTACCTCTGATGAAGATTAAAGGTGACCTGGAACCATAAGCTATAGCACCCCAAACCATAACTCCAACAGTGTGATGAACATGTCTTTCAACAAAAAACTGTGGATTCCTCCTTTCACCACGTCGCCTTCTAACCCTGGCACGACCATCGTGCTTGCCTAAACAAAATCGAGACTCGTCACTAAAGACAATACTGTTCCATTCCTGATCCCAGAGTGACCGTTGTCTACACCACTCAAGGCGATTACGTCGGTGTTCTCGAGTTAAAGGGAGGACCCAGTGTGGCCGGTATGAAAACAAGCCAAAACTTCTCATTCGTCGGTAAACACTTTGCATGCCAATAGGTTTTCCGTGTTCTGCAAACAATTCATTTGCAATGAACCTGGTAGTGGAGAAACGGTCCCTTAAGGCCAATAATCTTAGGCGGCGATCTTCACGGTCGATTGTTCTACGGCGGCGTCCAGTGCCCCTTGCTCTTTGCGTACGGCCTTCTCGAAGCAATGCCTGACAACACCTAACCACAGTGTCTACACTTCTTTGCACTCTAACTGCAATTGCCCGAAAATAAAGTCCAGCTTCCCGAAGTCCCACTATACGGCCCCTATCAAACTCACTAAGTTGACTAAATCGTACAGGTCTCCGTACTCTAGGCATCGTAACCGATCGTAAAGGATGTCAAGAACCAAAATCCGCCAACGTTGATTCTTTACTACGGCTGAAATATTCATTTTTAGAGCGTTAGTGAATTAAAAAAAGCAGTATAAAAACCGGAATGTCCAACTGATAAGGCTGAAAATTTTGTCACTTGTTATTTACAGTAAGATAAATACTTTCACCAACTTTTATTAAAATAAAACCATTTAAACTGGGTGTTCGGATTTATATGTCACTTAGTATATTGGTTACAGTAATGGATATATGATTATAAATTTGTTTGCAAATTGTAACATTATTTTTATAAATCTTATCCACTGTTCATCCACACGCATTGAGTATCACTGTTTATTGTTCCACTGTTTGTCTATTAGATATTATTGCTAAAATAAAAACCGGATTTATATGTCACTTACACAGTATACAAATACGGCTTATCGGTTGTACACAAATAAATATCAATGAAGGTTTTTAGTAGAACAAAAATAGAATTTTAAGTAGTTTGAAAATGCTTGTCGTCAACAAGAATAGCAATAAAAAAATCAAGTCAAGCATTAAAATTTGAAGTAATTTTATTGTCGAGGCAAGTTGTTTATGAAAATATTAAGCTAGCTAAATTAATGATTCTGATCATTTCATATGCTAATATAAAGCTTTTTGCAAAGTACATGCAAATAAAAATTAAACGAATTAACTCCTCAAGTTTTTTTATATCACAATAATTCAACAGAAAAAGCCAAGTAGGTAGGCCTTCTATTAGCCATGCATTGCTGTGAATCTAAGCATGAAATAGTTGTAGATTTTTAAGGATTAACAAATAGACTGCAACTCAAGAACTACTAAACTACACTACCAGACACTGGAAATGCTCAGAAAAGCTTCATTCATTTTTCATTTTTCTGATAATATATTTTTGACTACGTAACAACAAAATCGGAAAATACGAGTTCGGGAACTGCTTGACGCTTTTTTACATTTTGGCAAATACACCGCCACCAAATTCGTAAAATATAAAAACATACACTCACCTATAAGGGATCAGTACATGAGTTACAGTACGAGTACTATTCCACAAGCCATCTACCAGTAAATAATTCTTATGCAGAGTGACATCAAAGTTGGAGCTTTTCTTCATACCGTGTATAGATTTTGGAAAAATGAGCAGCTTTTTCTAGTAATATATATACTAAGTGACATATAAATTCGAACACCCAGTTTAAATGGTTTTATTTTAATAAAATTTTGTATAAGTACTTAATGAAGCATAATAAGTAAATGATAAAAATTTCAAAATGATTGCACTGCTTTAAAGCCCTTTGACCTTTGATAATGTGTGGATGCACCCTGTTGTGCTGTACGCATTCTCCAACGCGCCTAGGCATGCTTCTGATCAGGTGGTCAATGTCCTCCTGTGGTATGTCATTCCAGGCAACCACCAACTCCTCTCGAAGTGCTTCTAGAGTCTGAGGAGGACGTTGCAAATTGAGCAATCTCCTACCCATCATATCCCACACGTGCTCAATTGGGGATAAGTCGGGAGATCTTGGTGGCCATGGTAACAATGTGACATCATTATGTTGAAAGAAGTCTATTGTGACTCTTGCAACATGTGGTCGGGCATTATCTTGTTGGAAAGTTGGATCTGCCAGGGTGTCAAGATAGGGTAAAAGATGGGGTTCTAGAACTTCGTGGATATAACGCTGCGCGTTCATGTTACCTCTGATGAAGATTAAAGGTGACCTGGAACCTTAAGCTATAGCACCCCAAACCATAACTCCAACAGTGTGATGAACATGTCTGTGGATTCCTTCTTTCACCACGTCGCCTTCTAACCCTGGCACGACCATCGTGCATGCCTAAACAAAATCGAGACTCGTCACTAAAGACAATACTGTTCCATTCCTGATCCCAGAGTGACCGTTGTCTGCACCACTCAAGGCGATTACGTCGGTGTTCTCGAGTTAAAGGCAGGACCCAGTGTGGCCGGTATGAAAATAAGCCAAAACTTCTCATTCGTCGGTAAACACTTCGCATGCCAATAGGTCTTCCGTGTTCTGCAAACCATTCATTTGCAATGGACCTGGTAGTGGAGAAACGGTCCCTTAAGGCCAATAATCTTAGGCGGCGATCTTCACGGTCTGTTGTTCTACGGCGGCGTCCAGTGCCCCTTGCTCTTTGCGTACGACCTTCTTGAAGCTATGCCTGACAACACCTAACCACAGTGTCTACACCCGAAAAGAAAGTCCAGCTTCCCGAAGTCCCACTATACGGCCCCTATCAAACTCACTAAGTTGACGAAATCGTACAAGTCTGCGTACTCTAGGCATCGTAACCGATCGTAAAGGATGTCAAGAACCAAAATCCGCCAACGTTGATTTTTCACTGCGGCTGAAATATTCATTTTTAGAGCGTTAGTGAATTAAAAAAAAGCAGTATAAAAACCGGAATGTCCAACTGATAAGGCTGAAAATTTTTTCACTTGTTATTTACAGTAAGATAAATACATTCACCAACTTTTATTAAAATAAAACCATTTAAACTGGGTGTTCGGATTTATATTGCTTAGTATACTTAATAAATCAATCAAACCTGAATTAAAGCTAATCCGGTCCTGCACAACGTGAACACTTACGATGGGGATCAGTACTCAATCCAAGTGCAGGCCTCGATGGTAAACAAAAAACAAAACCTTTACGCATCGGTTTTAAAAACACAAAACAAAAACGACATACTCATACAGCGATATTGGAGCCCATGTTATTCTAATTTACGGTTTCTCCGAAATGCTATAGAGGCTTCTCGAGTGCACGCAGATCGTTTTTCAAGATCCTTCGTAATTTTTTTTTCGTGGAGCAAAATAAATGTTTAGTATATAAAACTGAGATGAACACTGTTGACGAGTTACGTGTTCGAATTTAGCCATCTGCTGCAACTTTGAATAATACTTACAAGTATCAGAGCTGTATTTGAAATTCATTTTCGAGTACTTTTTCACTTATTTTTTTGTTGTTTTACCGCAAATTAGCGTTGTTATTACAAACGTGGTTGTTTCTAAGAAGAAAAGTCCCAGCTTTCAGGACACACTGTAAAGTGATCCTAATTACAAATTGTATAACAATTGCAGGAGCTATAAACATTTAATATACCTATTCACTACTTCAAATACACAAAATGCATATTTAACATCGGATGATGTGGGCAGAATGCAAAATTAATGTTTTCCTGTGTATTCACCAGGCCACGCTTCTGGTTTTTAGCGGAGTTCTATTTGTGAGATGTTCAAAAATATGCGGTTGCAATTTACTGCTTTTACTGCATTTTAATAGCCCCATTGTTTGTTCGATATTTTATTTTATTTCGACATCATTTTGCTGATTGAGTGATTGTATATTCGAGGATTCTGTTTTTCAGACAAAGTCATTTATATGATAAAATATAAGTTTACAGGGAAGGTTATAACGATGTTCGTTGTCTGGCAGAATCAAGCTACTTAAACTAAGTGACATAAAATGCAACACCTTGAACTAATTATTGAATTTTGATAAAATCTTGTAAAAATATTTGCTATCATGAAAGTATACGCTGATGAAATGTTGAACGCATCCCTTTTTTGTAAAGAAATAAGGCTACCGTGTACAGACACACTCAAATCTGCTTCTGAGCAATTTTTCTTTCATGAAAAGCCCAAACAGTCCACTATTCCTTTTGATATCATCACACTACATGGAAAATTGTTCTAGACGTTGTCCTGAAGACGTGGGAAAAATAGAGACAATCTACTTGACGCTTGTTTATTGAAGTTAATTCTATTGCTATCTCAAGCATACATTATTTTTTTGGGTAGCACTGCTTTCCTAGAACGAAACCAGTATCAGGATCCGAACAATATGAACATGATTACTTAATTTTCAGTGATTTTTCTATGTTGCTTCCATTCCACGTATCAACAGCTATAATAACACAAAAGTTCCAAAGAAATGAGGCTACCGTGTACAGACACACTCAGTGCTGCTTCTGAGCAATTTTTCTTTCATGAAAAGTCCAAACAGTCCACTATTCCTTTTGATATCATCACACTACATGGAAAATTGTACTAGAAGTTGTCTTGCAGACGTGGGAAATATAGAGTCAATCTACTTGACGTTGTTTATAGAATTTCATTCTATTGCTATCTCAAGCATACATTATTTTCTTGGGTAGCACTGCTTTCCTAGAACGAAACCAGTATCAGGATCCGAACAATATGAACATGATTACTTAATATTCAGTGATTTTTCTATGTTGCTTCCATTCCACGTATCAACAGCTATAATAACACAACAGTTCCAAAGAAATGAGGCTACCATGTACAGACACACTCAATGCTGCTTCTGAGCAATTTTTCTTTCATGAAAAGCCCAAACAGTCCACTATTCCTTTTGATATTATTATTATTATTATTATGTCTTTTATTGAGCATTGTTATATACAATGCAGAAATCTGCAACAGGGCGAAGTCTAGCCTAAGCTACTCTACTTAACCCTAAATAAAAGCTAACAATGAAGAAAGTCACAGATAATACATAAAATGCAATCATCAGAAGTGATCAAATACAAAATAGCATAGAAAATATGAGATATCATCACACTACATGGAAAATTGTACTAGAAGTTGTCTTGCAGACGTGGGAAATATAGAGTCAATCTACTTGACGCTTGTTTATAGAATTTCATTCTATTGCTATCTCAAGCATACATTATTTTCTTGGGTAGCACTGCTTTCCTAGAACCAAACCAGTATCAGGATCCGAACAATATGAACATGATTATTTAATATTCAGTGATTTTTCTATGTTGCTTCCATTCCACGTATCAACAGCTATAATAACACAACAGCTCCAAAGAAATGAGGCTACCATGTACAGACACACTCAATGCTGCTTCTGAGCAATTTTTCTTTCATGAAAAGCCCAAACAGTCCACTATTCCTTTTGATATCATCACACTACATGGAAAATTGTACTAGAAGTTGTCTTGCAGACGTGGGAAATATAGAGTCAATCTACTTGACGTTTGTTTATAGAATTTCGTTCTATTGCTATCTCAAGCATACATTATTTTCTTGGGTAGCACTGCTTTCCTAGAACGAAACCAGTATCAGGATCCGAACAATATGAACATGATTACTTAATATTCAGTGATTTTTCTATGTTGCTTCCATTTCACGTATCAACAGCTATAATAACACAAAAGTTCCAAAGTAATGAGACTACCGTGTACAGACACACTCATTGCTGCTTCTGAGCAATTTTTCTTTCATGAAAAGCCCAAACAGTCCACTATTCCTTTTGATATTATTATTATTATTATTATTATTATGTCTTTTATTGAGCATTGTTATATACAATGCAGAAATCTGCAACAGGGCGAAGTCTAGCCTAAGCTACTCTACTTAACCCTAAATAAAAGCTAACAATGAAGAAAGTCACAGATAATACATAAAATGCAATCATCAGAAGTGATCAAATACAAAATAGCATAGAAAATATGAGATATCATCACACTACATGGAAAATTGTACTAGAAGTTGTCTTGCAGACGTGGGAAATATAGAGTCAATCTACTTGACGCTTGTTTATAGAATTTCATTCTATTGCTATCTCAAGCATACATTATTTTCTTGGGTAGCACTGCTTTCCTAGAACCAAACCAGTATCAGGATCCGAACAATATGAACATGATTATTTAATATTCAGTGATTTTTCTATGTTGCTTCCATTCCACGTATCAACAGCTATAATAACACAAAAGTTACACAGAAATGAGGCTACCGTGTACAGACACACTCAATGCTGCTTCTGAGCAATTTTTCTTTCATGAAAAGCCCAAACAGTCCACTATTCCTTTTGATATTATTATTATTATTATTATTATGTCTTTTATTGAGCATTGTTATATACAATGCAGAAATCTGCAACAGGGCGAAGTCTAGCCTAAGCTACTCTACTTAACCCTAAATAAAAGCTAACAATGAAGAAAGTCACAGATAATACATAAAATGCAATCATCAGAAGTGATCAAATACAAAATAGCATAGAAAATATGAGATATCATCACACTACATGGAAAATTGTACTAGAAGTTGTCTTGCAGACGTGGGAAATATAGAGTCAATCTACTTGACGCTTGTTTATAGAATTTCATTCTATTGCTATCTCAAGCATACATTATTTTCTTGGGTAGCACTGCTTTCCTAGAACCAAACCAGTATCAGGATCCGAAAAATATGAACATGATTATTTAATATTCAGTGATTTTTCTATGTTGCTTCCATTTCACGTATCAACAGCTATAATAACACAAAAGTTACACAGAAATGAGGCTACCGTGTACAGACACACTCAATGCTGCTTCTGAGCAATTTTTCTTTCATGAAAAGCCCAAACAGTCCACTATTCCTTTTGATATCATCACACTACATGGAAAATTGTACTAGAAGTTGTCTTGCAGATGTGGGAAATATAGAGTCAATCTACTTGACGCTTGTTTATAGAATTTCATTCTATTGCTATCTCAAGCCTACATTATTTTCTTGGGTAGCACTACTTTCCTAGAACGAAACCAGTATCGATTCGAGATATAAATGTTTCACAAAAGTTCCTGAAATAATTAGATAGATACAGCTATTTTCTGACCAGAGCCCCTGTTATAGTAGTCAATTAGATTGTACGGTTTCGTTTCAGCGCTTGGACAGTCTAGAACTAGTTTTGTGATGAAATTATCTGAATCAATGAAGGATGACGTATGAAGTAACTTGAACAGAGACAACAGTGGAGTAGAGAACAAATAAAGCAGGGTATGCTAAAAAAAACTAAATTAGTACATTTGGTTTTCGATGCAATTACTGTGAAAAAACTGTGCCAGACTGAATCAGCAAATTATCTTAAAAACTAGCTATTCAATGCTCTATCAAAAATAGTATAACATTTGTAGGTTCTTTTTACTTAAAACTGAAAAGCTCCAAGTTTTGTCATTGAAGTCGTAATAACATACTTGCGAAATACTAAAAATACAAAATAATAAGTGCAGTTATCTTTTGTGTAGAAATTACAATTATGTAGTTGCTGTAATCGCTTTAAATTTTAGCAAATGTCTACGATAGCTATCCATTATCCTCTTTTATTCATTGTTGCTTGCAGGCATCAAAATCCTGAACCAAATATTAGGTTGTATTTTTTTATTCCCATTGATTTTGACAACATTCAAATCAAATAAAGAATCATGATTAACATGTTAAAGTAACTAAATGAAAATTAAACTAACATTTTGTAGTGTAAATATTACCTGTAATAAATGATTATTACTATCATTATTATTTTCACCTCAGATTTCCAAAATATCCACCACCTTAAAAATTGCCCTTTTAACCGTCTCAAACTTGAATCGGATATTTCGCGTGCTGCTAGACAGATTCGATGACGCAGTTCATCGGCTTATTGAACTGGTTTCAAATAGACCTTATCTTAAACATCTCCAGTAAAAAAATCCAGAGGGTTCAAATCTGGCGAGCGTGGGAGCCACAAAATTGGGTCTAATCGGCCAATCCGTCTTCTGAGGAATGTTGCATCAAGATGCCCCCTTCCTCCACTAGCATAGTTGCGTAGGGCATCCATCATCCTGTAACCACATCCATCTTCTTGTCTCAA
Source organism: Acanthoscelides obtectus (assembly GCA_963669975.1). Lineage (NCBI taxonomy): Eukaryota > Metazoa > Arthropoda > Insecta > Coleoptera > Chrysomelidae > Acanthoscelides > Acanthoscelides obtectus. The sequence goes on along the minus strand of CAVLJG010000001.1, from coordinate 121,086,826 downwards.
GAGGCACATCTACCAGGAGAATGGATAGATGATGTTGTAAAAAGTCTAAGTAAATTTCTGCATTTGGGGTCGCAGGGATTTCGAATGGGCCAATCAGACTGGTACATTTTTTTTTTCAAATTTTGCTGATAATAATGTACTTATATTATATCTATCTAATCATCTAACCTAAAACTGCCCTCGGAGAATATTCACAGTTACACCTCTGACTATAAAGTTCGGGCATCTGAGTGCACGTAAGCAAATTATAACTTTCCTAATTTGATGTTGAGTTCTGTAACCATACACCTTGCATTCATTTTTGTTTTCTATTACTCGGTGCGTGACATTTTGTTTGAGGAAATGTTATCAAAGCCGAAATGGCTTGCAGCAAACTGCATATACCAAGTTTGTCCTCAGTGTTGATGTTGTTTCATGGGGTGAGGTAAAGGTGACATTATGCTTTCTGCGAATATTACACGTTAATTCATTAACGGTTCCGAGAACTTGGAAACTCACCCAGGACAGTCGTCGTAATACATCGGTTGACCCTAACGTAATCCTCGACTGGTAATGCTAATGGTGTATTCGCATTGTTCGTGGAAGCGGAATTCACGTTGTCGAAATACCTTGGGCTTTTCGGGGCGATTAGTGAAATATTCAAAATAGCAAATAACCTTATGCATCCGATCTTTGGGCTGGCGATAACTTGAGCCTTCAGGCACAGCAGGAAGGAGGCGTATTTGAATTAGTGCGCCCAATCTTGCATTGCAGTCAATGGAAACAATTTTGAACAGCTTTTATAAGTGAACTGTTAAACTGCATTATTTTATTATCTCGATTTCTGTAGGACTTTTATTACATTTTTTTTTGAGAAATCAACTTCTTTCGTAACAGTGCATATATAATAATAATAATAATAATAATATTTATTTACTCTAAAATACAGGGAACATGAAACGAGTAAATAAATATAATATATCCATAGGAGGACAACGCCTGTGCATGGATCATATGTATGTTGAATTGTAAAATATAATAAAATAGAGAGAAAAAGAAATTATTGGTAAGAATGGTAGAGCATTTATTGTGTAATATTTGAGATTATTTTATTAATTTGATTTCTCCCAATCGTGTTAATAATTTTTTTAATTTTTTTTTGAAGCCTAATGTATTGCGTAATTGTTTTAAATTATTTGGTAAATGTTCGTACAATTTTGGAGCTATATACAGGTGACATCGTTTCATTATGGATTTGTTTGGTTTAGGAACATTTTTTGCGCGTAATTTATATCTGGTTTTATGATTATGTTTAATTATGTCGTGTTCACTAATAGTTTTGTGATAATGAGTGATGGTATGTAAGAAGTAAAGTTGTTTAGTATCATATACTTGTGCATCATTATATAAGTCATTAGTTGGGTATAATTTTGCTTTGCCTAACATTGATTTTAAAATTCTTCTTTGAAGTACATCTAAATCGTTAAAGTATGTCGTGCATGCAGCACCCCACACTACTATACCATATGTTATGTGTGGCTCGACTAAAGCTTGATATATTATTCGTAGATAATATTCAGTTAATATACCGGTTAGAAATTTTATTTTATGTGCTAAGAATCTAATTTTCTTTAGTATGTGAGAAATATGTACATCCCATCTCAAGTGGGGATCTAGATAAATTCCTAAATATTTTGTATCATTAACTCTATTGATTTTTATATTTTATCATTTACCTTAAACCGAAGGTGGTTATATTTTGGTAGATGATTAGACAGTGATGAAAATGGTAAAAAATGAGTTTTAGTAAAGTTAATTGTTAATTTTCGGTTTTTTAAACCACTGAATAATTTTGCAAAAGTCATTTGGATAATATCTTTTAAGTCGTTCCAATCCTTACCTTTATAGAGTATAGCAGTATCGTCTGCAAAACTGACTATTTTACCAGTACTGTTAATTTTGAATATATCGTTTAAATAAATATTGAATAACAGAGGACCCAAAATTGTACCTTGTGGAACACCACATTTAACAACATTTCTTTACTATACGAGCTTAATAATTTTACTGATTGCGGTCTATTTGATAAATAATTTTCCATTAAAGTATACATCTTTCCACGAAAACCTATTCTTTCTAAGATTTCCAAAAGTATATTGTGGTTAACTGTGTCAAACGCTTTTTGTAAGTCCACAAATACGCATATCGATGGTACTTTTCCATTTCATCTACTATACTTAATACCCCATCTGTTGTAGATTTGCCCGCTATAAAACCATATTGATTTGAATTTAGAATTTTGAATTTATTAAGAAATTAATCATTTTATTAAGGAGTAATTTCTCAAAAACTTTAGCTAAACTTGATATAAGTGAAATAGGTCGATAGTTAGTGACGTCCGTATTATCATTAGATTTATAGATAGGTATGATGATTGCTGTCTTGAAAGCTGATGGAAATACTCCAGATTGGAAGGATTTGTTAATGATATAAGCAAGTGGTTCTGTTATTTGTTTGGCCAGTATCTTTAGATGTTCAGCTCTAATTTCGTCAACTCCAGGGCTTTTTTATTTTTTAGAGTCATAATGGCATTGAAAACATCCTGATAGTTTACTTCAGTTAATACAAATGAATTATTCAGTCTTGTTTCATGCAGATGAATATCAGCATTTTGTTTGATATTATTTGCTAAGTTTCCTCCTATATTCGTGAAAAATTCTATGAACTCATCACATATTTGCTGAATATTGTCTGTTTTCTGTCCTGTTTTTGTTTTATTCCATTGATATTGTTTTTGAATAGGATGACTTATTGCATATATCATTGACAGTGGACCATATGTGTCTAGAGTCATGTGAATTATTATTCAATTGTCTGCTTTTTTCCTTGTGACTTATTTTAACCTTATTAGTACTAACTTCAATTACTTTTTGAATTTTGTGTTAAAAGTTGTGAAACACCCTGTATATCATCTTGGAGTGCACTGATTTTCCTCTGAAGGGCCCATTTCACTAAGTTATTGTTACTAAATAATAGTAATGATAGACGTCTTTATTCTTTACAATAACATTGTAATGCAGACTTAAATCGCGAATTTAAGCGTTTGGTACTCTAACATTTAACCATTAGAGTCACTAGCAGATGTTAATGATATTGAAATATAATTCTCTACATATTCAAATTTTTAATAATGTATTATTACAATAAAGCGAAAATTGGCACAATTTCCAAAGAAAAAAAATAGAAAAGCAGTAAAGATGATTAGGAAGGTAAAAATAATTATTCTGTAATAAAGTAAAGATGATTTCACTTTTTTTGCGAAAATATTTTAGTGAGTATTGTTTATACAATTTTAGCAAAGGCTATTTAAACGTAAGCAATAAATAATTAATGGATGAAAACTAAGTAGTGATATTTAACCAAACCATTTATTTTCATTCAATTGAGTTTTGGATATTTTGTTGATACATGATCAAAAGTCCAAAAATAAAATGGACACAATCGTTTTGAATTATTAGATTTGATTGCAGTAATTTCGAGTAGATATGACTAAATATTCACATAATTTTTTACGTAACATGATAAACTTTTTTTCTCAAAACAACACCAAGAAGATTCAAAGAGCTGTAAGTTTTGATTACTTATTTAGACCTTCAAGAGTGACCTTTTTTTGGGTACAAATAATCACATTTTACACGTATAAGGATTGAAAGCCAGATTATGATCAGACGAATATTTGGTTAAGTTGGTAACATCATTTTTAATAGAACTTAACGGATCTGTGTCAGCTGCAATCAATGATATACCATCTGCATATACCGCAACTGTTACATTAGTCATGGCCTGATGTACACAGAAGATAGAATACCTAGACCTAGAACGTTAGCAATAATTAATCAACAAACTATCAAATCTGACAGCCAAAGGAAACTGCTATTAAAATAATAAAGCTATTTTGTGGTATTGCGATTCTATTCAGCATAAAAACGCTGGTTCACATTTGCTGAATGCATTCATTGTCACTTTTGAAAAGGTTTGAAAAAATGGCGCCAATTTCATATCGCATTACGTTCAGCACAAGTTATATCCTCTGAGAAAAATATTAGTCACGAAAATGTACAATAGATAAATTAAACGGATCAAGAAAGTCAAACAGGCTCATACGACTTTTTATTTGTTCGTTTTTGGCATTTTTCTTCGCCGCCACTGGTATGATTTTCAAAAACTACTTAGTCTTTTAGCCCTTTGCATTTCATCCAACTCCGAACACAATTTTTCGTGAATCAGATATAGATGTCACGCCTAAAAAACGTATCTCATTTTCGAAATTTCGTACAGTTATTACAGTCTCTTTTTATGGGCCACTAAAAATTAACTATATCTTGATAAAGCTTTTCTTATTTAGTATAATACTTTTATAGCAGTTCTTAAAAATATTGAATTTTATTTTTATAACAAAACACTGGACAACAAATTTTAGTTTTTCAATTGTATCTTGTGGGAAAAGTGCACTTCTTTGTTAATTTGGGGCGCTGAATCCAAAAAAGATAATGAAATAAAAAAATTAGTTGCGGTTTAGAAAAAAAAACTTTTATTTTTAAGGATATATTAAAAAAAGTAACAAGAAGATAAGAATCACTATATGCGCTGTCTTTTTGCTGTTCTTTTATGGATCGTTCCGGAGCATCTCTACAAGAGTCCAACAGTAGTCTGCAAGCATGGAAGGATTCCACTTTCCCTGGTACCTTTTTTCCATTGTTGAAATATCCTGATGAAAACGTTCGCCGTGCTCATCACTTACGGCTCCGCAATTGTCAGGAAAAAAGTCCAGGTGTGAGTGTAGGAAATGTATCTTAAGAGATAGATTACAGCCCATCTTTTGATACGATGACAGCATATTTTTTACAAGGGTTTATAGTTGTCAGCTTTTCTATTTCCCAAGAAATTAGTGACCACCAGACGGAAATCATTCCAAGCAGTTTTTTGAATACCTGTTAAAGTGTTTTCAAACTGTGTATCTTTCAAAATATTTCGAATCTGTGGTCCAACAAAAATACCTTCTTTAACCTTTGCCTCACTTAGTCATGGAAATTTCTGACGCAGGTATTGAAAAGCTGACCCATCTCTATCTAATGCCTTGACAAAGTTTTTCATTAGGCCCAAATTGATATGCAGTGGTGTAATAAATTTTTTTTCGAATCTAATGGCATATGCTGTACATTTTTCTGACCTGGCTCAAGGAATTGACGAACAGGCCAGTTTTGTCTGGTGTAATGAAGTGCCTTTGCCCGACTGTCCCATTCACACAAAAAACAGCAAAACTTTGTGTAGCCTAGCTGCAGCCCAAGTAAAAGTGCAACAACTTTCAAATCGCCACAAATATGCCATTGGTGCTCATCGTATTTTATGCATGTCAATAGGTACTTCATATTGTCATATGATTCTTTCATGTGAACTGCAACCCTACAGGAAGAGATGGTAAAATATTTCCAATATGCAATAACACTGCCTTTAAACTCAATGTTGAACTGTCTATAAACAATCTCCATTCTTCTGGGTTATAGTTTATATTTAAAGCCGCCAGTAAGCCGTTAATGTTGCTGCAGAAAACGAAGTTATTCTCCACATTGAAAAATGGTTCTAAGTATTTGTGGCGTTTACGAAAAACACATACCGAAACATCGTCTTCTAACAAGTTCCACTGCTGCAGTCTTGATCCAAGTAACTCTGCCTTACATTTTGGAAGTTCTAAATCTCTTACAAGATCATTTAATTCTGACTGTGTAATTTGGTGCGGTTGGTGGCATGACGTGCTCGGTATAAAATCAGGATCTCTTGACGTTGATGGCATATCTTCTTCCTGACGAATCACTCGATCGCCATGATCTGATTCGTTTTCTGATTCGCAAGTGTAGGATTCTGGTGGTTTTGGAATAGGATTTTCGTCACTGTGAGGCACAGGTCTCATCGCAGATGGTATGTTTGGGTAGTTAATAACCGATCTTTTTTTCTTGGACATACCTGTGGCTTGTCCAACACAAGGTACCATGCAAAAGTAACAATCATTAATATGATTTGTAGACTCTCTCCAAACCATCAGCAAAGCGCATAGACCGTTTTTTGCCATTTAACCAGCTCCTCAGACTTGAAGCACATGTATTATAGCAGATGTGGGGTGCCCACTGTTTGTCTTGATCACCTAGTTTACAACCAAAATAAAGCTGATATGCCTTTGTTATTAGTGGAGTAATAGACCGTCTCTGAGACGCAAAAGTCACATCACCACACACGTAACAAAACTGATCTGGATTGTTTACACACTTTCGAGACATCTTGCATGAACGCTGTCAGCCAACTGAGGAAAAAATGGCTAATATAAAACAATATAATGTACACGTATGTATAACGTAACACAATCATGCCGATTACATCATCTTTCCTTGCCGAATATAAAAATGTAGCACGTGCATTCTTGTGAATTACAGTATATTAACACTGTCACAGCAGGAACACATATAATTACCGTATCTCTAAAACTTGAACTAATATTGAAAAAATAACTTTAATTCCGGTTTTAGCACATCAAAAATAGTAATATTTTGTTGATTTTATTTAGGATATTTTTTGGCTGTTGATCAGTGTAATTTTATGGTAGAAAATCATACTATCCATCTCGTTAAAGGTCATTTTTTATAATTTCTGTCGATCTTAAATACGACGAAGGTGACTTGGTGCTATTCGAGGCGCCCTCGTGTAGGAATTCAGCGGCCCCCTACCCGATTTTGTGAATTAGTTTCACACGCAGTGCTGCGACTTTATCGGGTGGTGGAAATTTTAATAGAAATCGGCCTCTATTAGTGAGTTTGTTGTCGGAGCACTTTTCCTCACCCTGTGGGGCGTAGTTCCCCATTTCTGTGAATTATCATTGTTCCAAGGTTCTATCTACGGGCTTTATCTACGGGTTCTACGGGCGAGCTATACCTGGGACTTCCTGCACTTGTTGCCTCCCTGTCATAGCCAGGCACCTGCCAGGTTTTTTTTTATTCGTTTTTACCGGAAACCTTTAAAATGGGGGGGGGGTTAGTATAAAATATCCTTGTCCTCTAGGACTACTTTTAAATATTTATTCATTTCTTTTGTTCAATAAATGTTTGTGTACCTTGTGAGTTTGTATCTCTAGATAGATAGATCTCATTATCTACCATACTGGCTCGTTTCGCAAAGTAAAATCGCATCGAGGTGATCGGAACGTTAGCGAACGTTTTCGACTCCGTTTGGTGGCCAACGAAACACGGAGTTTTTTCATAGAGGCAACTACAGGATCAGTTTCACGTGTTACATTAAACAAATAACAAAAAGCGTGATCTCAGATTGATTTTGGACGCTACCCTTTGTCCGCAATCTCCGGATGAAAGCCGGAGCAAAAACCTATTTGTGCGAGAGCAGAGCAGTAAAAAAGCATCGTCAGCAAAATAAAAAAACCGAGACGTTGAATGTAATAACTTTTTGTCTCCTTTACCCTAATAGACGTATAATGCCGTTATCCGACCTCCGTTACGAATTAAAATTGCCAATTTCATTTTTTTCTACTGCTGCAGAAAAAAGGGCAAAAGCGATTAAGTTAGGAACATAAATTCTCGCTGACGACCTAATTTGGAGCTTTCGTCTACAATGGAAATTTTTATAGTACTCATTTTCATGTATGGTGATAAGGTAACCTCATAAGGCATCGAAGCATCTTAGCATCATAGAGGTTCTTCTAATATATAACAGAACTTGTAAGTAATAATTTTCTCTTTTTTAATGGCTATAAACAGTATTTTTGATGATTATAAGATCTTAGAAACAAACATATGTGATAACTTATGTCAAGTAGACTTCTTTGATAATTCTGTAAGCGACCTTAATTTTATGCTTGTAAACATACGTAGTATTTATCAAAATTTTGACCAATTTTTGGTGTATCTTGAATCATTAAGTAAATCTTTCGATGTTATAATTATGTCAGAAACACACTATGTATACAATATAGACGATTTTAACATTCCTGTGTACAAAATATTCTTTAACGAAAGTAGTCTTAATCGATGTGATGGATCAATAATTTTTGTTAAAAATGAATATCATATTACAAATCAAATAATTCAAGAAAATAATTCAAAGATTATTAGTGTCACTTTGCAAAAAAATCATGCAACGGTTGTTCTCCTAGCTACGTATAGGTGTTTTGTATTTCAAAGGATGAATTCATTGATAGTCTAGGAAGAATATTTCAACGTTCCATCACTGATCGGAACAAGGTTTATGTATTTGCTGGGGACATTAATATTGATCTCTTAGATAGGGAAACAGATACAACAAATAACTATTTGACTTTATTGCAAGGCTATGGGTTAATGAGTGCAATTAATAAATCAACAAGAATTACTGATAACAGTGGGACTTGTTTGGATCACTTTTTTATTAAATGTACGAGTAATGTTTTTGAAAAGGTTAGGGCTGTGATTTTGAAGAGCGACCTTACAGATCATCACCCCATTCTCCTTAATATTCAGCTAGATAGATTAGGTGAGGGAATTACAAATGAAATTAATACTTTTACAAAAATAGATTATGAAAATATCACACAAAAACTAAACAGAGAGTTATGGGGTGATATTCTACAAGAAAATAATGTAGAGCTTTGCACAGAGGCTTTCATTAATAGACTAAAGACATCATTTTGAAAGCCACTATAACTAGGCCTATACCCAATAAAAAAAAGAAATTAAAACCTTGGATCACTGGTGAGCTCCTAATATCTATTCGAAACAGAAACCTCCTTAAAAGGGAATGTGCACTAAATCCCAGCAATTTCGTAGTTTTAAACAGGTATCAGGAATACAGGAAATTTTTAAGTAAACTTATCAAGAAAGTGAAGTATAATTATTACAAATATTTAGCACAAAAAAACTTGGATAACCCCAGAAAATTGTGGAATGTGCTTAGAGAGGCCACCAATGACCAAGAGAGTAAACCAGAAATAAAATGTATCACTACCAAAACTAATTCAGAAATAACTGATAAAAAAGAAGTTGCAGATGAATTTAACAATTATTTTTGTAACACTGGTAAAAAATTAGCAAGTGAAATTACTAGAGGTACTTGGAGGAATGAAGTGCGGGAAAAAAAGAGGTAATGAATCACTTTTCTTGTGTCCTGTGACGAATGATGATGTAATTAGGGAGATAAACTGTTTAAAGAATGGGGTAAAAGACGGGGAGGATAATATTTCATCAAATATAATCAAGAAATATAAAGAAAAACTTTGTATTCCATTGAAACACATAATAAACCTAGTTTTGGTACTGGTATTTTTCCACAAATATTAAAAAAAACCAAAGTGATACCTCTTCACAAACAAGGAGATAAAAAAGACATGAACAACTATAGACCCATTGCATTAACTAGTACAGGAAGTAAAATTATTGAGAAATGTCTGAAAAGAAAATTAATGCAGTTTTTGGAAAAGCATAAATTACTCAACATAAATCTGTTTGGTTTCAGAGAGAATTCTAATACTGAAGTTGCACTTGTCAGGGTCACTGAGAGTATTCTGAAAGGGCTAGACCAAGGAAAAAAGGTGATGGGTATATTTTTAGATCTAAAAAAGGCATTCGACACAGTGGCACATCCAATTTTACTAGGTCGTTTGGATAATCTGGGAATAAGGGGCATTCCAAATAAACTCATAAAGTCCTATCTTTCTGGACGTGAACAAATCACAAATGTCTCGGCTCAGGAAAGTAATATTTTGAAGGTAGAATGCGGGGTGCCACAAGGTACGGTTCTCTCAACTTTGCTGTTTATAATATACATAAATGATATAATGGAACAATTAAATGATGCAAACATAACTATCTATTGCTTTGCAGATGATACGAGTATTTTAGTATGTGGTGAAGATTGGGATTCCGTCAAATTAAAAGCTGAAAGAGCATTGCACACAATTAAAAATTGGCTAGATTTTAATTTGCTCTCTCTAAATATTGAGAAAACCAATTTTATGACTTTTTCCTTTTCATCGCGTACTTTGCCTAATCTAAACTGCATTAAGATTCATGACTCATATTGTAACTTTGCACCTCAGTGTGCATGTAGCAAATATATAAATAAGAAATCGAGCTTGAAATATCTAGAAATAATTATAGATGAACTTCTTACTTGGAAAGATCATGTTGAGTATGTTACAACAAAGATTAGAAAACTTATTCACAAATTTTATGAATTAAGGGAAATATTAGACTTCAGAACTCTTAAAACAGTTTATTTTGCTTTAACAGAATCTGTAATTAATTATGGTTCCGTAGTTTGGGGAAATACAAGTTTAGCAACGTTATCCAAGTTACAGGTAGCTCAGAAATGGATCATAAAAATTATGCTTTTCAAACAGAAACGATATTCATCTGAACTTGTTTTTAGAGACAGTAAAATACTGAACCTAGAGCAGCTCTATTTAAAATCACTTATAAGATTTATGATGAAATATGATTTCTACAAAGAATACTTACAGCATGGCCAAAATACAAGAAGTGCTGCTCATGCAAAAGTAAAATTGCAAAACCCTAGACACACAGCTTGCCAGAGTCACATTTACTGTATAGGTCCAAAAGTTTATAATGATGTGCCAAATAGTATTAAGAGATTGAGATATTCTACTGTTAAAAAGGAATTAACAAGATGGATTATTGATAGTCAATACGCCATTAATTATGTAATATAAAAACCTGTAGCATTAAAGGTATTAAGTTCCTAATATTTAAGATAAAACATAATAGCTTTGAATTTGTTTGATCTATTTTTATATTTCTTTTTCTCTTTGTAAACTAGAATTAAGAACCTCAATGAAAAAGTTACACTTAACAATGTGAATGGGGTGCACACACAGTATTTTGAATACAATTGTGCATCTAAAACTATTAGCAATAGTGGGTAATTTTAAGAATAGATAGCTGGATTTAAATATTATACAATAATTGTAAAGTCTATATACTTAATATGATGTAAAAAACTGTATACATGTTGAATCTGCTGCTAATAAATAAATAAATAAATAAATAAAAATAAAATAAATAAAATAAAATTCTGTTAGTTTAGGAAGTAGATTTATATCATATCGGAAAAGTGATCTAATTCGTTTTATTCAAAAAGGACCCCTCTTAGCAAATACACATGTTGACAGGCACGACATTCGTCAAAAATTGTCCAATTATCTTAGCAAGTCTCAAAAATTGTTCTTATACTACATAATAGGTTTCTTTAGGTTTTCTTGGTAATAATAATAATAATTTTTGTTGGAATGTTTATACATAAAAATATAAAAACGACAACATTCCAAAAGGAAAGAGGATTGGCAGTGCCATTTTTCACCTCCCCCTAAAAAGTTAACTTCATGAGCGTTTTTTAACATCAACAGAATTCACAACATATATTATGCACAACACAGTATATAATACGATATAGTCTGAGCGCTAATGGAGGGTAGTGTAGCAAGCGCCATAAATTTAATTTGTGGATTCAAATCTTCGCAGCTGTAGTAGCACTTTTTTCATCTCATTTCTGAAGTTTTGGATGGAAGGTGCTTCAAAAAGTTCTAAATGATCGTTTAGTAGATATGGTGCCGTGTAAGTAAGACATTTTTTGAATTTAGATGTTGTATGAACTGGAATATTGAAGTATTCATTGTTGCGTAAGGAAACTTTACGGAGTGAACGTCTCTTCTCTAAAGCAATAAACAGATATCTGGGTAATTTATATTTTATAACTTTATACAGGGTGACTTCGAAGTTGAGTCATTTATTTTAACAGTGAGTAGATCTGATCAAAAGAAATGTTTTTTTCCTTTACCATTTTTCTGGTAAAATTAAAGTAACAAAGTTATAGCCCTTTGGAAGTTTGAGTACCGCCCTGTCTCAATAATAATATTATGTGCTCGTGTTTGGCGACAACGGATATAATCCGCCTTATCGGTTCATCGCATCGGAAACAAAAAAGCGAAAGAATTTGGAACGATGTTTTTACAATTATTTCATTCAGTTGTTAGTTGTATACAGTCAGTGTCAGTCGGTAGTGAATTGTGGTGTCTGTTGCGTGGCTCAAACGAAATAAAAAATGGCACATGTTTATGCGGATCGGTTTCCCAATCGAGTGCAACCAACCCCTCGTGCCTTTGTTAATGTAGTACAACGGGTTCGTGAATCAGGTGACTTAAGACCTCACAGGGGACCTCACGATCAAATACAGGTCCGCACTGAAATACTTGTCGGGAGGATACTTTATAAAACAAGGAAACATTTTTTTTAATTTTTTTTTTATTTTTACACACATATTTTGGTTTATCTTCCTTCTACAATCATTATCTGAAAATTAATGACTCAACTTCAAAGTCACCCTGTATAGTAGAGTTCCATACTGAAGTAATACACGATACTTGAATTTTAAAAGATGTATATATATGTATATCTTTGAAACAGAATCTCATGCAGCAGTTTTGTAATACTTGCATTTTGTGCTTCATTTCTTCCGTCAGAAAATTATAATATACTGTAGCGCCATAGTCTAGGTGAGTGAGGATTAGTGCATTGGTAAGCCTTAATTTTATATCGCTGGTTAAAACATGTTTGTATCTCCAAAGTGACTTGTATTTACAACAGCATACTCGAAGCTTATCAATGACATGGTTCTCAAAACTTAAATTTGTGTCCAACAAAATGCCTAAATTCTTAGTCTCCTTTACAATTTCAACAGATGTATCACCTAAAACCATGGCTGTACTCATCAACCCTTTAAATTTTGAAATATTTAACCTAGAACCTATGCAGCAAGCTTTAGTTTTTGTGGGATTCAGTTTCAAACAATAATTTTTGGAATAGTTTGCAATCATTTCTAGATTTACATTTAACTCTTTAATCAATAAATTAACTTCATTTGGCTTGCAAGCTTTATACATTTGTACATCATCAGCATATACAGGGTTATCCAAATTAAGTGTCCACCATTGGTAACTTTGTTATTAGTAAAAATACAAAGTTGTTTAAATTAGGAAACTAGTAGCATTTTTAACGCTGGTAAAAATGAGAAATAAAAAAAACAATTGAGAGTCGTTATTTTGATTTTTTTCAGTAAAATAACATTTTTTAAATGGAAACCCCTGTATATTATATTTTTTTCTGTTAAAGCATCAAATTTTAAACAAAAAAGTTCATAATGACTTTTCCGCTAAAGTCAAAAATAAAGTCAAAATAACGATAAATATTTTTAATTATTTGCAGTATTATAATATTAAGACGGCTATGAAAACAACATGGCGTCCGCGATTTGACAGCATTAAGATAAGCGACAAATTGTTAAACTGGACATACTCGCAACTAGAAGGCTTTGGAAAACAATGATAAAATCAAATAATGTCAAACATTAGTGTAAATACTTGTTTATAAGCTTTATTGTGTCATTAATTTAAAGAAAAATGTTCTCCCATGAAGAAAAGTGTGATATGTTAGAATGCTATTTAGTGTGCAGAAAATCCTCCTTGAGAGCAAGAGAATACTACAGTGAATTATATCCCGCTCGCATTCAACCGTATGAACGATATTTTCTGAGACTTTATCGAAAATTTAGGGGCAACGAAAATGTTTTTGCCAAAACAAGGGCAAAAAAAGAATTCATAATAAGCGAGGCCACGGAAATTGCAGTTATTGGATATTTTGAAGCTTATCGTGAGAATTCAATAGCAGATATTCTCAAGGACTCTAATTTCAGTTATGGTACTGTTCAAAGGATTTTAAAAAAATACAAATTTATTCCGTATAAATACCGACCAGTTCAAACGCTTTTGGCAGGGGATCCAGAGAGAAGACTTGTTTTTTGCCATTGGTATCTTAGCTTCTGTCGCCAAAATGTAAATAACTTTCGTTACCTTTTATGGACAGATGAATCAAATTTTTCAAATTCTGGAATGTTTAATAGAAAAAACCACCATTATTGGTCAAGAGAAAATCTTTTGTTAGTACATCCAAGAGGCCCACAAGTCCGTTTCAGTTTCAACGTTTGGTGCGGTATAATTGGTTCAAAAATTATTGGCCCGTTCTTTTATGAGGGAACTCTAACTGGTGAAAGATATGTGGAATTTATGTCAGAAATTCTGACTAATTTCTTAGACGAATTGGATCTTATAAGTAGACATCATCTGCATTTTCAGCAAGATGGCGCACCTGCCCACAACTCCAGAGGTACTTATCATTTTCTAAATACTACTTTTAATGATCAGTGGATAGGAACAAATGGCCCAATACAGTGGCCTCCCAGATCACCAGATCTAAACCCACTTGATTACTTCTTGTGGGGTTACTTAAAGAACCAAATTTACAAGCGAAGGTACGATAACCTTGACGCGTTAAAGACTGCAGTTAGGGAAAAGATAACCCAGATAGATGGTAGGACCATACTTAAGACAGTTCGAGCAGTTGAAAAACGTGCCCAAAAATGTATTGAAGAACAAGGTGGTGTTTTCGAGCATCTTCTTTAAAAAAAATTGTTATTGTATTTTGTAAGATTATAAGTTGATGTTGAAAATAAAGTTTGTCGATACAATTTAATTGTTTCAGATTGGAGGCCATAACTTCAACAATTTGTAACCTAGGAGAAAAGTTATTGTAAGCTTTTTTGTTTAAAATTTGATGCTTTAACAGAAAAAAAATATAATATACAGGGGTTTCCATTTAAAAAAATGTTATTTTACTGAAAAAAATCAAAATAACGACTCTCAATTGTTTTTTTTTATTTCTCATTTTTACCAGCGTTAAAAATGCTACTAGTTTGCTAATTCAAACAACTTTGTATTTTCACTAATAACAAAGTTACTAATGGTGGACACTTAATTTGGATAACCCTGTAGATGTGTATTCCAATCATGTGATATAAAATTTAATAAATCAGGTGTATAGAATGTAAATAGTAATGGACCTAATACACTTCCTTGCGGAACACCAGAAACTACATTTTGTAAAGTGGAAATTTTGTTAAATATCTTTGTGCATTGGGATCTGCCAGTCAGGTAGTTGTTGAACCACAGTAAGGCATTACTAGACAAACCATAATATTGTAGCTTTTTACATAATACTTCATGGTTCACCATGTCAAATGCCTTACTGTAATCCAAAATCACCAATACGGTCACCATACCATCATCCATGAACTTGACTAATATTATTATGAACTTCCATCTGAACTTGATGGTTTTCGAGATGTTAGCGATCAAATCTGTGCAATATTTGTCATTTTCGATCTCGAAAAACGATATCATAAACGAAAATTTCAATAAAACAAATTTTTTTCAAGCATCCAGAGATACACATTACTCTCGCTCAGTCTTTGACAATTCTATTTACAAGAATTTGAGAAAATAAGTTAAACTGCGATATCTAGGATGATGCGTATTAACTAGACATCCTAGGTGCAATCATCACATGTCACTCAAAGCAGAGTGTAAGTCCTTGTACAAATATATGGCTTACACCCTCCTGGAGCCTATATACCAGGAGAACCGTCAAAAAAACAGATAATTGAAGGATTGCTTGGCAGTCTAATCTGCTATTATTCATCATTCATAAAAATCAACTTTTATCAAAAAAAAAAAAAAAAAGAAAAAAACGGATACCTGTAGATTCAAGCGGTCTGATCTTTAAATAAGGGTGGATTTCACCAAAGTTGTCAAATCAACAGTCCGTTATTCTCCACCTATACAGCGAATGAGCTTCAAGTTCCAATCAACAAATTTTAGCAACCAATAGCTATGAAATGTTGAAAACAAAATACGTTTTTTATCCTTTTGTTTGCAAAATAACAAAAATCGGTACATTTCTACAGGTACGTATTATGTACAACACCCTGTACGTGATATACAGACAAAACTAGATTGCCATGCATGAACAGTCGTCCAAAACAGTGAAAACATCCTACCAAATATAATAGCTAGAAAATCGACCTATTACAGTGGACCTCCGGTAGTCCGACAAACATTATGCAGGGCAGTGTCGGACTATCGAATTTGTCGGATTATAGAGCACTGCCTACGACCCCCTATAGTCCGGAATTTTTTACAAAGGAGTACCTTGTAATCCGAGAAATTACATATCCAATGGTAAGATTATATGTTATGTATATGTATGTACTTTGAAGTACAAATCATACATAGTTTATGTATGTCGAATTTAGTAAATTAAATAACAATAGAGAGCTTACGTTTCATTATAAAATTAAGCGTAAATGCACATACATATGTACCAAAATAATCAAGAATTATTAATCAAAATCATTAATGCATTTATCAAATTATGAAGCTTGGAAATATTCATCAATTATTTTTTGTTTAAGGTTCTTATAACGCGAGATCAGAGCTTTGCCACTCAATCTTCTCAAAAGCAAAAGTTCGTTGTAGGACGTACCATTCTCTTCAGCCCATTGTAAACCTAGCTCAAAGGCATTAATTACGTCTTGTGGTGTGACTGGAGCAGTTGCAATCACGTTGTCGTTATTTTCCTGATTGTTTGTTGTATAATTAGAAACCTCTTTTATAATCTCTTCGTCAGACATTTCATGAAAAACATTTTCCTCTTTATCTATTCCACGGCACCAGATTTCCAAATCTTCCGGACTTATCTGTGTTTCAGTAGCGACTTGTTCTATAACTTCCGAAGTAACACTGATTTGTGGAACGTTGCTAGGAGTGGCGACTATATCTGGCCATAACTTTTTCCAAGACGATTTAATAGTTGATTATGGTAACGCATTCCACGACTGACAAAGAGCATATTAAATTCTTTTAAAGTTTTTTTCTATTGGTTGGTCTTTTGATACAACTCTCAGAAGTAGGTTTTTCTTATAGTCTTGCTTGACAAACTGAATGAGATTCTGGTCCATTGGTTGAATCAGTGCAGTGCAATTTGGCGGAAGAAACATCGCAGTGATGCATTTATCCTCAGTTGTTAGTTCTTCTTCAGACGGATGACCGGGAGCGTTATCAAGAAGCAACAACGGTTTTTGAGGAAAATTATGATCTTTTAACCATTTTCTAACTTCAGGTACGAAGCATTCATCAAACCACTTTTTGAAAAGGTGTTTTGTCATCCATGCACTTTTTTGTCCGCAATAGTGTACAGGTAAATCAATGTTTTTGAATGCCCGTGGTTCATTAGATTTCCCAATGACCATCTTAAGCGCGTGTGTGCCCGCAGCGTTAGCACATGGTAGAATGGTTATAAGCTCTTTACTTACTTTCCGTCCAGGTACGGATTTTTCGTTACAAGAAACGAAAGTTTTGTTAGGCATTACACGCCAAAAAAAGCCCTGATTCGTCTGCATTGTACACCTGTGACGGGTCAAGATTTAAATCGTTCACCTTTTGCAGAAATCTTAATTTAAAGGGCTCTATGCAGGTGGCATCGTTAGAAATTTTCTCTCCTGTAATAGTCATTAAACGTATGCCATGACGACTTTTAAAACGTTCTAGCTATCCTTTGCTGGCCACAAAATCATTTTTTATTTGTTATTTCCTTATAAAAAAAACATAGCTCCCATGGCCAACGTGGGTCCTGAAATTGGTGCATGCCTATTTCTTTCCTGAAGAAATCACATGTCCAAAGCTTCTTCCACTTCTGGATGTTCAGCTTTCTTGAGTGTCTGTCTCTTGCCTGGCCCGCAGTCAGTAGTCGACACCAACACATTTTTCTTTAATTGTCAATGTTTTGTGCTTTCGCTTCTGAGTTTGTGATGACATTACTAGGTACTATACTTAATACACAATGAATAAATAGTAAACAATGAACGCACGCCAGGCCGTACCGCTATCACCAGTAGTCAAATTCAAACTAAGTTAAGCAATGCTTACGCGTCGAGCACGATAGCGGTGGCGCGTACAAGTTGTAACCTGTTCAAACCTGCGTGATCTACATTAGCGAAGATTGTCAAATACGATGTATGTAATACATATTAAAAGACATGTCGAATTACAGGGGGCGCCGGATTAGAGAGGTGCCGGATTATCGGAGGTCCACTGTATTATATACTCGTATATATATGTATTTTGGAGTGTTATTAATCTTTATTTTGTATAATTGCTCCAAAAAACATTATTATTATTAACTATTAATTACTAGGAAAAAAAGCATGAAGTAATATTATATATACGGTTGGTTATGGTCACAGAGACAGGAAGGCAGATACATCAGTCCGTTAGTTAATTTTGAATACCTACCCACAAAGTTATATCGTTTATGAAACATTAATTTACAATTGTATTGGAATTTTTTCTGTGACATCGCGCCATTATCTACCGGTATACCGTTCCTAGATTGATCGGAATTTCTGTAATGAATCCACTAATTGAATTTACATCAATTATTCAGACTGCCGGCTTGTTGTGGATCGAAATTACATGCCCAGCGTGATGAAACGTTATCGATCCTCCCTGATAAGCTGATGTATAGGAAAATACTGTTATCATGGACACTGTCACTGTAGAAAGAATAGAGGAATTGGCAAGAAAAATATATAATTTATATTGATTTTTCGTTTGATCACCATATGTGAAATATAGAAAAATAACCTTCAGAATTGGTTTATATACAAAACACATGGAAATAGAAAATGAAAGCAGGATACTAGAAAAGTTGCTGAGGTTGTGGTAACTAATAATAGTTGTGCCTTGAGCTGAATAAAACTTTAAGCTAAAAATACTCAGATTTTCTTAAACCGTGTATCATATAATTAAGTGGAATATAAAAACATCACAAACATGAAATAACATCCAAGAGTATCTCATTAAAAATAATAATAATGTAGAAATCACTGTATCTACCTGTACATTACAAATCTTACTGATGTTTCGGCTGCCAATGTGCGAACTATTGACCCAAAGGCCTGGTTTTTCGGACACTAGTTAATTTACAAGTTTGGTAAGTTAACTACATGAATAGTATAAGGAAAAACACGTATTTGTATGAACTCCATACTGGCTGTGACTCTAAGAAATGCACTACGCATATTGCGTCTTCACATTATACACATGTATGTGATAGAGAGAGAGAGAGATGCCGCTCCGCGGTCCCTAGCAACACACGTCAATCGAAATGAGACAGTACAAAGTGCCATCTATTACCAGAATCGACCACTGCGAGAGTAAATAGCAGGTACAGACTGGAACTGTAAAGATCTCACTTCGGCGGTTGATAGCCTGTGACCACTAGAGGCTGGCAATTCTGGCGGTATAACTGTTGTCTACTCGCCATTGAGCAACTGAACATTACGTTCGTCTATCTGACAATAGGCCAATTATGGACAGTTGTTTTGTGCTTTTTGGCAACTCATCAGCGAAGTTATGACTACGTTTGCCAAGAACACGAACAGGTGTTTATGTGGTCGGACAGACGATAATAGTATTTTTAGTCCGTAACCATCGATATGGCAATGCTGTTGCTACGTCTGAACTATCGTGTTCTGTGCGTTTCTGTCTAGCCGACCCGCAGATGGTCTCCTGCCGCTTTAGGACAAACATGACATTAAAAAAGGCGTTATTAGGGTTCATTTCCCGATAGTAGTGTTGTTAAAACACCGTTATACTGATCAAAGTCTAGTTTATTACTCTAACACTTGCAGCTAATTTATGACGAACTTATAACCATGTCGACTGGACTATAGCTTCCGTAGTACTCAGCGCTCATCGAAAAGGAACTTACGCAGCTCGTCAACTGTGTTCACCTCAGTCTTATACACTAAACATTTCATTTCGTCCCAAACAAAAAAGAAATCAGGAAGGATCTTGGAAAACGATCTGCATGCACTCGAGAAGCTTCGGTAGCATTTCGAAGTAACTTACCGTATATTAAGATAATTAGCCGGAGCGCCATCGGTTGTCAAGCCTACCATTTTCAAGATTGGTATTTTCCCAGAAAGAATAATATTTTTAAAAGAAGAAAACAAGTCCTGCCCAGTAGTCTGCCCTTTTAGTGGAATAAGCTTCAAAAGATCTTCTTTGATCGTAAAATCAGTAAAAACCATACTGACGAACACGGCCATCTGAGAGGTGTCAACGACATCTGTGGATTCATCGAGCTGCAGTAAAAAATAAGCACAGTTATCGAAGTCATTTCTTAACTGTGAAACTGTATCATTGCTCATTAATTCTAGTTGCATACGTTCAATATCAGACACAATCTCGTCTTTATTTTTAAAGTTGTCAAACAATGAATCTGCAGTTGCTAAAAACGCATGTTTTATCATTTCCCCGTCATCATAAGGTTTCTTCTTTTGTGTAACTATTTGGGACACCCGGATTGATGCTTCAGTTGCAACTTTACTTTTGTCGATTGTTTTTTAAAACATTGCCTGTTGTCCGAATAATTAATTTTTAATGGTTTCAGTTTTTCCGTTTTGGTCGCAGAACGTAATGGGAATGATTTTCTAAAACTCGAAGGTGCAGGTTTATAGTGACTGTCGCAATTCCCTTTTTCAGCAACGGAAACAAGTATACATTTTTACCTTTAACTTCTGTAGAGAAATATGGTATTGTTGCTCATAATTGGAGGCCAACTCTAACTCTAAGCCGTTCAGTTTTAAAGTGAGCGCACTGTCGCCGCGTCTTGCGTATTTATTCCGTTCAAGGTAATCGAGATCGTTCTCGAACCGATCGCTCACCGCAATGTTGCCGCTGCTTGTGTTTATTATGAGAATTTACAAAGTTTACGGAAGCTTCTACGATTTTTACACCTTTTTAAAATGTGTTGTGAGCCACCAGAATTGCCTTTGCGAGCTACCGGTAGCTCGCGATCGACGGGTTGACGACCACTGCTATAGGGCATGTTTGAGATGACACTGATGCATTTCCTCTGGGCAGAAAACACTTCTGATACGCTGACTGAGTGAAACAGTTTTGTAGGCTACGGAGGACAAACATGCTTTTGCTGAGCTTAGAAAGCAATTGATAATTGTGTTCATGCAATGAGCAAAAGTGCTCTACTTGCCAGGCTTCGTCTCTCCACTGCGACATGCATTAAAATACCAACATAGCTGTCACCTGAAGATAGTCATAACAACGAAGCTCAATTTAAAGTGATTATATCGACCTATCTGTAAGGCCAAGTGGCAAGGGTAACCCGAGGGTTTAAATTGTTTATCGGGATCTTAAGGGATTCGGTAGGGTCGATTTGTCTTTATTAAATGGATCAGCCTAGACGCTTGAAGGGTCAGTTGTTGGAGTTGTTGCGGGTAACGGCTTAATTTCCTTGCCACTTCAGGGAGCAATTATTGTCTCCGCATTAGCGATAACGGGGGAACTTGGAACATCTGATACATTTTTGCTAGCATTACTGGGGTTGTAGGAGTATGAATCAACGTCAAAAAATTGAGATATTACCCTCTCTTATTCTCTGCAACCCCAAAACACCCAATTTTTAACCACTATGAAACTTGAAATGTTCTAAAACGAAGTTTGCGCGATTTCTATTCTTTTTTGTTTTTGGTTCTTTTTCTCCGTCACCACTGCACCGATTTTCAAAAACCACACAGATTTTTCGTCCTTGATATAGTAGACCGATAGACCTACAGACTGACAAAAAAAGTGGCATTAATACATATCATATAACGTGTAAAAGAGGTATACCTAATTTTCAAAATTCTTCTCGCTAATGGCGTGGAAAACAAAACCGACCAACTACCTTTTCCTTGTATATCTTTTAGAACGATGTTTCGGATTTTGGGACCAAGTATATTTGGCGATTAGTTTCCTACTTTGAATTAAAAAAAGTTGTCGTGTGCAAGTCTTTGTTGAGGGCAAATTTGGTCTTGTTCCGGAATACTGTAGCGTTTTTCTGGGTTTCGTTTGGGTATGGATTAAAATACTGCATTCCACAAAAAGAAATGCACTAATTTATTTTACTTGATAGAACATTTATGTACACGACTGTTGATGTCTGACTAATTCTTATGTCGCCATTGACTGCACTATACTCCACTCCGCTCTGCTACTCTACCGCAGTCTGTTCTGCTTCCCTCTCCCGGCCGTCGAGTTATATAGTCCGCGTCGCTGCTTCGAGAAAGGTCTGGTGAACCACAAAGCGGCATCTAGAATATTGGAGGTCACTTCGCGTCGATCTAGAAGGCGAATCACTGCCACCGTCCTCACAGACGCCGCCAAGCGGCTTGTGCGATCGGCCATGAAGCTCTGGCGAGTAGGAGACTCGCCCAACAGATGGCGCCAACATTACAATCATCATCACAATTCGTATAACGTCAACTCGTGAATCGCCACAGCAGGTACCGTTAGGATTTTATATTTTTCAAAAATTTCCTTACAACATATGCCCCAAAAACAAATACTATATCTGAGTCTGGACTTCATAGGAATCTAGTATAATCCGACCAGCTGACGTTGAGAGAGAACGAAACTTAGATTTTTAAACAAATTTGTGAGAGAGCTAGGTTGCGAACCAGGTAGATCGTTTGCTAGGATGATTGCCCTTTACGACCGGATCATCTCAAAGAGGCGCAATAAGCAAACATAGCCGTTTTGTAACTCCGTTCTCAAAGGATATCGCTGGTGTATGCGCCCGTTGTGTACGCAATCTATCCGGACAGGATGTGACGCTTCTGATGATGTAACGCGCTGTAGGAGGGCTTTTGCAGGATTGCTACTATAGGGAACGGCATAGGATTCATTTACCTACGGGATTATACAGGACGTTGTCTGTCAGGAGAAGATAAGAGCCTTTTATCGTGTAGCACTTCGTCGCTTTAGTTGCTGTTTGATATTGCTGAGGCTGTAGATCAACAGTGGCAAGTTGCTATAATAGACAAATTTCCGATCTAAGAGGATTGGCGTCTTCAAGCGGGCTTTTTGACCTTGAAAATAACGCAAACGACCAGGAATAGACATATTGAAAATGGCTCTCTCGAATTGCCTGAAAATTGAGTATGATTTGGAACTTGGATAATCGGTAAAACGGAATATCTCGTTAAAGCACCTTGTAGGAAGGTGTTGGGAGGTGTCACGTTGATCATGATCAAGATCTTGACAAGGTCAATTCCAGTGCAAGGTGATTTTCGTATGTTTATTCTGGAATAGATCTGGCAATAATTGTTCGAGAATTCAGAAAACTCAATAGAACACTTAGATTTTCAAGGGCACACAAACTTCGTGGTTGTTTTCTTGTACTTGATTGTGACCTTCACAAGTCAAATTAGGTCATGTGCATCAGGGTATTGGACTTTGTTGACTATTGATTAGAGTTTTCTTGGTTTGGTCGGCATATCGAATGGTTTGAGTCAACTGTTGAAAAATCGATAGTACGGGCATTAAAAGTAAAGCATAAAAAGGTACCCTTGACAAGCTGTCTGTCCTTTAAATTTTCGGAATTCTCGAACGACTCTTGCCAGATGTTTCCAGTATAAACATATAAAAATCAACTTGCCTTGGAAGGATCAGGGTCATGATCAACATGATACATCCCAACACCTTCCTACAAGGAATATTGTTGGAATATTTCTTTTAGAAATTTTTTGGACTGCACGATTTTTATATATATATTTCTCAGAAACTAATCACAGGATTGCTCTGGTCCCATGGAGACTTTTGTTCGGGAAAGTAATAGCAATAAAAAAATTATACTGGATTTATAGAAAAAACCGACTTGGACCCATTTTCCATATGTTTTGTATCTGATCCTGTGAAGTTGATCCCATCTATGAGATTTAAAATACTACAGAACATATGCATTTTAACCATTTTTCTCTCATACACTCTGATCCTCTTCCTAACGTTCCATGAGGATGGATAGCTAGCCTCTCTTGATTTTTGGTGAACGTATGAAAAGAAAAAATATGTAGAAGATGTTAAATTGAAACAACATGCGATTCATGCAAAATTGAATACTTTACTCAGAAATGCAATAGAAGTTTAAAAAAGTCATTAACGTAACAAGCAATGTCATTTTTTCTTATGTAGAGGACAAAGTTACCCTATTTCTACACCATTTGTGTAGTACCTGGCCAGACAATGTTTGCATGTACCAGCTATGCTGCTAACAATATACTCTAAATATTGAGTTACCACTCTCCATACATGCCTAGATTGTTTAGCTTACAGAGAAGATGTGTTAAATGCATGTTAAAACTCACTGCTTACAATTACACAACTCATCAAGATACTCATAATTACAATACCACAAACAAAGAACATTTGTGTCCAAAGCGTCATCGCCTTTCCAAGACTAGAAATGGTTAAAATTCTACAACAAATGAAATAGAAGCTCTCAGTGTTGAATAATTTGGAAAACTTTGAAATGCTTCCTACCATTCGAAGCTTTTTTTGACGTCGAAGACTGCCTTAACTTCAATTTTTTCATGGCATAATTTTTGCTGTAATTAGTCTCTTTTATAATGTTTTAACCATCTTTATTTATTGTTCATCTAAATCGTAACTTTGGTTTGATTTACCTTTTTACCTTTTATTGCCACTGTGTGTTTTATGTCTGTCATTTTTGCGTATTGTTTGTTGTTTTTACTTAGCCGTTTATGTTCTACTTTAGGTGACCTCTGCAAACACATTTCTGTCTAAGATAACCAATAAATTTTTATTATTGTTATTAACATTATTGGCATACTGTCTAAAGATGGCTTGACATAGAAAAAAGAAGTAAAACTAACCAGTAACCAGAAAATAACTTAAAAGAAGGAAAAAGTTTCATATAATATGGCTGTCAAAACGGCATTTTTTAGAGAACAGCGACTTTTAAGTAAAATAAATCTGAAAACGCCGCAATGCCAGACGCAAATTATGACGGAACGCACTGTAAATAAAGATTTAGTTTGTTATTTTTGGTTCTTAAGTATTATTTCATTATTTGATAATGTACTCGCAAAATGCAAACAATTAAAAAAGAACGGACTTACCACTAACTGTCTCAGCGCTTCACCTGGTGTGTGAAAGTTTATTGAACGTATTAAAAAAATCCATTTATAAACAGGAAACACATTTTTGATACATACACTGTTTTTCTTTTTAAAACCCACATTGCACTTTTTTGTATTTAAGGAAGGTGTTCAAAATGTCGTCCTCCACTTTCCACACAAGCTTCATTACGATGAACCCAGTTTCTTCTTATTCTAGCTCCTTATTATTTCAGCAGCATTAAATTCTATTTCGCGAAGTTGTGCTTCAGTTGTTGTTGGACCAGCCCCATAAACCATCCCTTTTAAACTAACAACATATCGGCAAACTCTTAATTCGTAAACAAACACGACGACGTACGCGAACAAAAACAAACAAAAAAACACGCGCGATCGATTGCCGGTTCGATAAGAGTGATGACGACGCGCTGTTGTCATGTGTGTTTTAAATATTCAATTTAATGAAATTTACTTACTGACTACAAATTTAGGCTCAACTTAGAGGAACTTGCTGCCATTCATTTGTTAATTACCCAATTTAAAAACGTTTTAGATTAGATTATAAAATATAGGAGGATTGTGGTGACTGTGGTCGAAATAAAGTTGTAAACTATAAATCCATTTAGACAAAAATCTATTGACTTTTGGACCATGGGTCATATGAATTTTTTGACTTGTTTTGACACCCCCTATTACCCATTTCAATAATGACTATCATAACGTTTACACCCTGTATAACAACGATTGGTAATGACGCCCTGTAAATCATCCTCATATCCGTATGTATTCATCATTGTGGGTAGGCAGGCAGTAGGTACAATTTACGTGTCTATGCACTCATATATCCCGATTTAATAATAGGGCATATCGGAAATAGACCAACAATGCATTCCAGCTCTTCCTCTTGCGTAACTAGGATGACTGTATCCGTGTATGCCTACGTGTGGCTACCGAATTAGACCAGCTTTATTGTGTTAGAACATTAATTAACGGAGATTCAGAAGACAGTCAACCGTATACTGTATTTCGGCGTCCAAAAAGGGATCTGAGAGATACTAGCGTCACCTGTGAGACAGTAGCATAACACAAGAAATGGAGTCATAAATGATTACGTTCGACACAAGTTAAATTAAACGGATCAAGTCAGCCAAACAGGCCGATACAATTTGTCCCTACTCCATAGCCCCCATCCATTAAATAATGTTATTGCTAGTTTTTTACCTGTCCTAAGTATCGACCACCTGGCAACGGTGCTGAACCACAATACTCAATTGTCGCATAAGCGCCAGTCATGGTAGTATAAATCGGGATCGAGAGCGCATAATGGCACATAAAAGTTGTCATTGTCCCGAATGCCTGTAACTGGAGAAGCACCCTCTTAAGTTCATTTTAAAGTTATGACTGGAAGTAATTTGGAAAAGATCCAAATAATTATTCAACAAACGAGGTGCTGTGTCAGTGGAAGCTTTTTCTAATGTAATTAATTTAGATTTTTTATGGGATGG
Organism: Acanthoscelides obtectus; assembly: GCA_963669975.1. Lineage (NCBI taxonomy): Eukaryota > Metazoa > Arthropoda > Insecta > Coleoptera > Chrysomelidae > Acanthoscelides > Acanthoscelides obtectus. Next base: position 121,060,367 of record CAVLJG010000001.1, on the reverse strand, counting down.
AAGTTTATCACAATCATCGTTTTTTGAAAAACATGGGCAACAGAGGATCTCTTCTCTAAAACTTTATATGTAAATCGATTCTGTAAAAAGTGAATTTTCTGTTTTACTTCCCCTGTTATAATAAACTATGACACCACAATCCAAATGTGTAAGGATCAATAAATTTACAAGTTTGAATTTAATATCACTTGTCAATATAGTGTTTTATACTTACAACAACATAATTTGAGTTTATTCATAAAGTGGCATTCCAAACTTAAATTTGTATATTTTTGAATTCCCCGTTTAATTTAAATCAAATGATCTATCTTGAATTACTTTCCTTCGATGCGCATTTTTGAGTAAAAAAATAAAAACCGTTCTATTGTCTAACTTGCAAAATTATTATTAATTTGATTGCAAAAATTAAACACATTAGGGGTAATGAACAACAACAACTGAGAATATAAACATAACATTAAAACCAACGAAATGATTACAAAAATTGTTGAAAATGGCCCCCTTCACTTAGTATGTATGTTTCCGCCCTCCTTCTAATGGAATTGTGCACTCGTTGAAATATCCCTGGAGTGTTTCTTATTCTATCACAAGCTGCAAATATTCTTTCTCTTAATTCCTGTACAGTGTTAATGGGACTTGTGTACACTAGTGTCTTAAGAGCCCCACAAAGAGAAATCTAAACTGTTGAGGTCTGGCGACCTTGGTGGCCACTCTTGGGGCCCACCGCGGCCAATCCAACGATTTGGATAAACAGTTTACAAATAATTACGAACCTCTACACTGAAATGAGCTGGTGCACCATCATGCATGTACCACATATTGCTTCTTATTTTTAACAGAACATCATCAAGCAGCAAGGGCAACTGTTTTGAAGGAAATTGGGGTAAGTCTGTCAGTCAAGTCGTCCGGCAAGAAGAATGGGCCAATAAAGTGGTTGCCAATCATTCCTGCCCTTAGGTCACACGCCTTGGAAAATCAATGGGAAGTTATGCCTGTACCCTTAAAATATGGTAAGGATATAACAAACAATCCACTAAAATTCTCCAAACGATTTGATGGCAAATATTAAAGTGTTTAGGATGGTTTTCGACTTCGTGCAGCACTGCTTCCTAAATTTCAGGTGTTCTCACACTTAGAGGTCTACCTTCAAATGTTCCTTTTCGGACAGAACCAGTTTGAACAAGACGACGATGGATATTAGAAAAACTAAATAATGAAAAAGATGTCACAGCGAACAGATTTGGATAACAGACTTGTCAGATGTCAAAAGCCAGTTACATATTCCAGAGCAACTAGATATTTATTGCTAGATTGCATTCTTCAATTATTACATTAATTTTCTCGGACAATAGGATGGTTTTTATTTTTTTGCTCAAAAATGACGCATCGAAGGAAAGCAATTCAAGAGAGATCATTTGTTTTGAATTGAACGGGGAATTCAAAAATAATTTTTATTTGGCAGAAACCATTGGCGTACCATTTTTTTCTCAACAAATATCGAAGTCAATACCCGTACGCACACCACTGTTACAGCTAAAAATTATTTTTGCATTGAAAAATATGCAACTTTATAAACTTCCACTACTTACTAAATATCAGTGAAATATCTGAAACGGTTCCAAAAATCTTAATTAATTTCCATTTTTTTCCTAAAACTTCAACACCCCGAGTTTCTGTAAGGAAACTTTTTTGAACCATAGTTTATCGAGCAAACTAACATTAATTTTTCATGTAGATTTACACCCTTAAATATTCGCATATCATTAAGGAACACCCTGTATAATGGTATTCCCAACCACCAACGCTATTCCTATTAAACATGAAATAACGTTTTTTTAAACTTCTGAGCCATCTCTAGGTCGCAAAATCAGCTTAAGACTAATGAGGAAATCAGTCTAAATTATATAAATAGCCTCAATCCGTTTCCGAACGTCAAGCCACAAATTTTCCCTTCCGCGTACAGGGATCTGCTGCCCGGGGCGCCTGGACGAGTATAAATAAATCTAGAGTGTGCATTGACGGCCAGCGCCTGCTTGATAAAATACACTGCAGGTCGCTTGCGTTGAATATAAATTCGAATTCGTGGTATGAAGGAGGCAATCTGCGGCAATATGTTAATTGCGGCATTTGTGATTTGAGTTCAACAAACTTTTGCTGCTCGAGTCGGAAGCTGCATTTGGAATAAATAACTTCTCTAGCATATCGTGGTGTGAGTTTTCATATCGGAGGTTTAAGAATATTCATGCTCAGAATTTTTCAGGATTTTCGTAATATTTTTAAAACTTGGAACTTCTCAGAGTACTCAAAATTTTTGTAATAATCAAATCAAGAACTTCCTAGATATTTGAATAATTTAAAAATTCGCAAACTGTTACACATTGTCAATATTTCCGAAATTCTCAGAATTTTAATATAAATTGTAGGAATTTTGTTCTAATACGAGGGATGTCTTTTAAGTTTTGCGTATGGAAATAAAACAACACGGTAGGTAGTTTTAAATGACTTTATTGTTTTTCGAAGGATTCTCCACGAAGATTAATACACATCTGCATGCGCTCAAACCAATTTTCGAAGCTCGTATGCTGGCAGATCCAAAACGGCATTTTTGAATGCGTCAACTGCTTCTTCTGGTGACTGGAACCTTTGACCACGCAGCCTGTTTTTGATTTTCGGGAAAGTGAAGAAATCGTTAGGAGTTAGATCGGGACTATATGGAGGATGGTCCAATAATTCCACGTTTTTTTCCGTTAAAAACTGCCTTGTTTTTTGGGCTGTGTGCGAGCATGCATTGTCTTGGTGGAGGATGATTCTTCTTTCGGGGTTGATTTTTCGAAGCTCGGTGATGACTTTTGGCAAACAAATGGTGGTATACCAATCCGCAGTAACAGTTCTTTGCTCATTAAGAGGAATTGTTGCAATATGACCCGCTTTTGAAACAAATGTCGCGACCATCTTTTTCGAAACACTTCGAGAACGGATGACTTTTGTTGGCTTTTTTTCACCTTGGAACACCCATAACAGTAAATCCACGATTCATCACCACTAACAATGCTGTATACATTTTTTGAGTTTCCGGAATTGAAGCGTTTTTTGACACCAATTAACCCTGGCTGCTTTCTGCTCTTCAGTCAACAGGCGGGGTATCCAACGAGAAACTAATTTTCTTACTCCTAATTCTTCATGTAAAATTTTTTGAATTGAGGTCTTTGAGATCTTCAAGGACGCTTCAATCTCGCGATATGTCACATGTCTATATTCAATGATGAGTTTGCGCACAGCATCGAAGTTTTCCTCGGTGACTGCCGTTGTTGGTGCACCCCCCCAAATTGTCGAGTGATGTGGCGCTTCGTTGCCGAAAACAGACAGTAACTCAGCAAGGGGATAATTGTCTCTGAAAGTTGTAAGAAATTATGGCGCGAAAATGTTCTCGGTTGAGTTCCATTTTTCTAATGACTTGGTGACATTTAAAAATTCACTGTAGTGAGAACACTGCACGTATTATTGTCAAACTTTGAATTTAAATTTACTAAAGAGTGAGGTTAAGATTCAGTACTGACGTTCGATCCGCGCGGCCTACTATGTTTCTACATGCAAAACTTAAAAGACATCCCTTGTATCTGTGAAATTCGAGGTTCGAAATAAACATATTTCCTAAAATTTTCAAGTCCTTCGAAGTTCTCCAAATCTTCGAAATCTTTAGATTTCTTTTTTCAAATTTTTCAAGAGTGTCACAGAAAAAACTTTATTTCAAATATCATAGTCATATAAACAACAAAAAAATGCATTGCTTTTACTTTAATTTTTGGCTAATATTTCGCTTTGCATTTTGCGATATACAATAAATATAGAATCGACATTTTTGACGTTTAAAGCCGCCTCTACAACATTATTTCGATCGCCGTCACTTCTCTAACATACAACTCGGGACCCTTTCACACCGTCGGGTCGCCTCCTATCTGGCGTTCTTTTACCGCTATGTCACGGACTTTGCTCCTCAGAGATATCCTTCACGATGCCGTCGCGCGTTGTGCCTGCCAGATAGACCCGCTCAACTTCGGCCTTCCATCCTAACCGTGTCGAACTTCGGACATCCATAACTGGCCGATACAACCGCTCCTTTGTCTTTAGTGTATCGAGAATGTAGAATTTTCCACATGAGTCCGCCTTCATTAAGGCGCTCATAGCAGCCGCGATTCCCTGGAATTTCGACTTCTAATAAGCAAAAGGGGAGATAGAAATTTAAAGCAACCCCAGGGAACGCATTAATCAAAGCTTCAAGAAAGAAATACTCCTAGAAATAAAAATGTATACACGCTTGGAAATGCTAAAGCCATAAAATATGTTTTCTGATTTTCCAATATCAACCAATCTACATTGTGTTCCTTCGACATAGACCAACGCTCCAGATTTACGATCCAAAATAAAAATGCCGCTCAGTCTACGTTGGCCGTGTTTACCTTCATTTGTTTTGCTCCGCCTTGGACGTTTCATTGTTTCGTCTGCAGTCGAGCGCTTGCCATGGCTTGCTGCGCCATTTTTTGCCGATTTTCGATATTTGCTTTAGACACGGCAACGAATTTTCCTTTAGATGGCTGCTGATGACTTGTTTCCCGGATATTTTGCAGTTTAATTACATTAATAGTGTCACGTGCCAAAATCACGTAACCTTCTTTTTACTATTTATCACTTATGTGTAATTTGAATTTCTCTTCATCGATAGTAGAGTGCCCGTTCCTAGGCCAAACCGTTTTCAATGATTTTCTTTTGGCAAATTTAATAGTTTATTGATTGTATAATTTCACTCGTATTATATCTTTCTTTCTCAGCGATTCAGTATGGTGTTGACGATCAGCAAAAAACTGTGTAGTTTTTCTCGGTGAGTTGGTTTCCTATAAAACATATCTTCTTCAAGGCCACTCAAGATACCTTCTTCTAGAACGTTACGTGTTCTGCGTGATTCGCTTTTCTGTTTCCGTTGAGGTCGTGGTGCAGGGGTCGTTTCGTCATTTTCCAGACTCTGGGATATTAGGCCCCAAGCACCAATTCATGGACTAGCACGCTTTTTTTTGTGTAACTTAAGTTTAGTCATTTTGGTTTGGGTGCTACGTCTTCCATTTTTTTATTAAATGGGATTTTGACGCTCAGGGGTAAGTTCTTTTTTATATACCTTTGGACCACGTGCCTTAGGGCGTATCCTGATGACGTTCGTTCAATATCTGCTTTCTTTTAGTCAACAGAAACAGAAGAGAATCATCATCCTTTCTCGTCCAGTTAGTTGCATCTTGTTGCAGTTTTGCAAATTGGTGGAAGTCATCCCCTTGAAAAAAACCTGATATGAACAGGTAAAATATCATTTTAATTAACAATTTCATACATCTTTATACATTTATTATTGCTTATTGAAGTTCTTAGAGACTTCTTGATTTTATTGGACATTTTACGTATTCAAATATGACACCTTCTATTACATTGATCATGATCTTGATTTTTGAGCTGCCATAACTTTTTAGAACAAGGGTACATTAGTTTAGTACATTTTTTTCTTTTTTTTGCCTTACTTTACTTTTCTTGTACAAAAAATGTACATGGTTTTGTTTCAAGTGCGATTGTTTTCAATGAGTAGTTTTATCTCAGACAGAGAGTAGAGTAGATTTTTAGACAGTGTTTCTCTCTCAAGGGTTTTTTTTACTACCATAATTTTTGGCAACGAGGCAAGTAGCCCCTGGCCACTTTTTGAGTAGAGTTGAGGACATCCCGGCCGCTCCTGACAAATAAGGAGTACCGATAAGTTTAATATTTAGGCACAAAATATCTGTAAATACTTCGGGCGTATACCATGGTAGACGTTTCGCGGGGTTATCTCGAAAAATAATTTTGTCAGGTTTTATTTAAGATTTATAACATCCTTTCTTTTTTTTATTACTCGCACTCCAGTAGTGGAGCACATGTGTGTTTTTTATTAATCAATATACAGTGGACCACTGATAATCCGGCACCTGTCTAATCCGGCGCCCCCTGTAATCCGACATGTCTTTGAATATTACATACATACCTATTTGATAATCTTCGCTAATGTAGATCACGCAGGTTTGAACAGGTTACAACTTGTACGCGCCACCGCTATCGTGCTCGACGCGTAAGCATTGCTTTACTTAGTTTGAATTTGACTACTTGTGATAGCGGTACGGCCTAGCGTGCGTTCATTGTTTACTATTTATTCATTGTGTATTAAGTATAGCACCTAGTAATGCCATCACAAACTCAGAAGCGAAAGTACAAAACATTGACAATTAAAGAAAACTGTGATATTTTAGACCGCTTACATCGCAATGAAACTTTCAGCAGTTTAGCAAGTGAATATGGCGTAGGCCGATCTACAATTTATGACATTAAACGAAACCACGTTCGTGTCAACTACTGACTGCGGGCCAGGCAAAAGACAGACACTCAAGAAAGGTGAACATCCAGAAGTGGAAAAAGCTTTGTACATGTGGTTTCTTCAGGAAATAAATAGGCATGCATCAATTTCAGGACCCATGTTGGCCATGAAAGCTAAGTTTTTTTATAGGGAAATAACAAAAAAAGATGATTTTGTGGCCAGCAAAGGATGGCTAGAACGTTTTAAAAGTCGTCATGGCATACGTTTAATGACTATTACAGAAGAGAAACTTTCTAACGATGCCACCTGCATAGAGCACTTTAAATTAAGATTTGGCGTATGATGCCTAACAAAACTTTCGTTTCTTGTAACGAAAAATCCGTACCTGGACGAAGAGTAAGTGAAGAGCGTGTAACCATACTACCATGTGCTAACGCTGCGGGCACACACGCGCTTAAGATGATGGTCATTGGAAAATCTAATAAACCACGGGCATTCAAAAACATTGATTTACCTGTACACTATTACGGACAAAAAATGCACGGATGACAAAAGAGCTTTTTAAAAAGTGGTTTGATGAATGCTTCGTACCTGAAGTTAGAAAATGGTTAAAAGATCATAATTTTCCTCAAAAAGCGTTGTTGCTTCTTGATAATGCTCCCGGTCATCCGTCTGAAGAAGAACTAAGAACTGAGGATAAATGCATCACTGCGCGATGTTTCTTCCGCCAAATTGCACTGCACTGATTCAACCAATGGACCAGAATATCATTCAGTTTGTCAAGCAAGACTATAAGAAAAACCTACTTCTGAGAGCCGTATCAAAAGACCAACCAATAAAAAAAACTTTAAAAAAATTTAATATGAAAGGCTTGGTTTTTGTTCTTTGTCAGTCGTGGAATGCGTTACCTTCATCAACTATTAAATCATCTTGGAAAAGGTTATGGCCAGATATAGTCACCACTCCTAGCAACGTTCCACAAATCAGTGTAACTTCGGAAGTTATGGAACAAGTCGCTACTGAAACACAGATAAGTCCGGAAGATTTGGAAATCTGGTGTCGTGGAATGGATAAAGAGGAAAATGTTTTTCAGGAAATGTCTGACGAAGAGATTATAAAAGAGGTTTCTAATTATAACTTAGATTCATGATGAATGCGTCTTTGCCGCGATTTTGACAGACGCGTTTGATCGATTATCTATGGAACTATCGATCCAATGGAAAAAACAAATGATAACAATTTTGCAGGAAATTGAATTCTCCATCATTTTATCTTTTTAAAAATTTATCGCATAGTCAGCAGGTTGCGAGAAATTTACGGTTAAAGGTGTATGTTTATATACAGGGTGTTTCCAAAGTTGAGTCATTTATTTTAACTGCTTGCAGGACTCGTTAAAAGAAGGATATATCAAAAATCACCTATACAAAAGTTAAATAATGAGAGAGTCAGCTTACATTATTATAAATTATTTAAAAAAATCAATTATCAAGTTAAATGGATAGATACAGTGTCACAAAAACTGTTCAAAATTGTCTGCATTCATCATATTATCAAGCTTCAAAAATAAAATTCTGGTTTCTTCCAGCGTGACCTCCTCGTTACTCTTTTAAATATCCTGTGTCACGGAGTCTAATAACTAAATTTACAAACATCCGTGGGTCGGATGATTTCTTAAAGGAAACCTCTCCGCATACTTGTATTTCATCTTCGTATGAAGTTGGTTACTAAATATGACGGTGTTTTTGAATCAAGAATGCTATATGAGTCAGACTTAAGAGCTGGTACTGATACATTTTATCAATTTTCATTGAGTTGAGGTCATTAATGGCGTTCGATATACAGTACCGAGCAAAAGTCGAGAAAGATTTACTCTGACCCAAAACTTACACTAAAGTTTTTTATGTATGACTACCTCAAGATAATGAAATGCTTATCTTTGTATACATTCTCTTTTTTTCAATATAATATGGTCGGTTCTTTGTTCAACGAGCAAACGTAGAGAAACATTTTGTAAATATTTAGTTTATATACTAAGTGACATATAAATCCGAACACCCAGTTTAAATGGTTTTATTTTAATAAAAGTTGGTGAATGTATTTATCTTACTGTAAATAACAAGTGAAAAAATGTTCAGCCTTATCAGTTGGACATTCCGGTTTTTATACTGCTTTTTTTTAATTCACTAACGCAGCCGCAGTAAAGAATCAACGTTGGCGGATTTTGGTTCTTGACATCCTTTACGATCGGTTACGATGCCTAGAGTACGGAGACCTGTACGATTTCGTCAACTTAGTGAGTTTGATAGGGGCCGTATAGTGGGAAGCTGGACTTTCTTTTCGGGCAAAGAAGTGTAGACACTGTGGTTAGGTGTTGTCAGGCATGGCTTCGAGAAGGCCTTACGCAAAGAGCAAGGGGCACTGGACGCCGCCGTAGAGCAACAGACCGTGAAGATCGCCGCCTAAGATTATTGGCCTTAAGGGACCGTTTCTCCACTACCAGGTCCATTGCAAATGAATAGTTTGCAGAACACGGAAGACCTATTGGCACGCGAAGTGTTTACCGACGAATGAGAAGTTTTGGCTTGTTTTCATACCGGTCACACTAGGTCCTCCCTTTAACTCGAGAACACCGACGTAATCGCTTTGAGTGGTGCAGACAACGGTCACTCTGGGATCAGGAATGGAACAGTATTGTCTTTAGTGACGAGTCTCGATTTTGTTTAGGCATGCACGATGGTCGTGCCAGGGTTAGCAGGCGACGTGGTGAAAGGAGGAATCCACAGTTTTTTGTTGAAAGACACGTTCATCACACTGTTGGAGTTATGGTTTGGGGTGCTATAGCTTATGGTTCCAGGTCACCTTTAATCTTCATCAGAGGTAACATGAACGCGCAGCGTTATATCCACGAAGTTCTAGAACCCCATCTTTTACCCTATCTTGACACCCTGGCAGATCCAACTTTCCAACAAGATAATGCCCGACCACATGTTGCAAGAGTCACAATAGACTTCTTTCAACATAATGATGTCACATTGTTACCATGGCCACCAAGATCACCCGACTTATCCCCAATTGAGCACGTGTGGGATATGATGGGTAGGAGATTGCTCAATTTGCAACGTCCTCCTCAGACTCTAGAAGCACTTCGAGAGGAGTTGGTGGTTGCCTGGCATGAGATACCACAGGAGGACAAAGCATGCCTAGGCGCGTTGGAGAATGCATAGCACATCAGGGTGCATCCACACATTATTTAAGGGTGAAAAGACTTTAAAGCAGTGAAATCATTTTGAAATTTTTATCATTTACTTATTATGCTTCATTAAGTACTTATACAAAATTTTATTAAAATAAAACCATTTAAACTGGGTGTTCGGATTTATATGTCACTTAGTATATCTAGTCGTTGATTAGAATCGGTGTTATTTTTGAGTGTATTTGGTAAAGTTTAGTTCAAAAACATGGCCAGAGGAATTACATTGAATTTGCAAATAAATGAATTGACTATTTTAAAATATCGGTCAGGCTCGATACGACTGGTAGATCGCGAAAAAAATCCACTTACTACTGTTGTTGACATAAAAGCTCAACTTGTAGAAGTAAATATTGGTGTCCACAATGTTTGAAGACGTTTAAGGGAGAGTGATTTACCAGCAAGGAGACCATCTGAAAAACCCTTTATTTCAAATAAAAATCGGACCCCCCATCTTCAATTTGCTTACGATCATTTGAACTGTTCAGAAGCAAGGAATTCTGTATTATGTTCCGATGAAAGTAAATTTAATTTATTTCATCGCATGGCATTTTATGGGTAAAACGTCCTAAAAACAGCTATTTGATCCTAAGTTCACTTTGGGCACAAACACACACGGAGGCGGCAAGGTTAAAGTATGGGGTGCTCTGTGGTCTTCAAATGGGACCCATCGTTAAAATTGAAGGAATTATGGACCGGTACCAATACTTTGAAATATTAACTGATACCATGCTACCTCACGCAGAAGAAAACATGCCTCTACGACAACGATCCCAAGCACAGAGCAAAAAAACTTTTCCACAATTACTACAATTACAAATAAATCTGTTTCACATGCTTACGAAATCTGTTTACTGGCCAATCCTTTATATTGTCATCTAATTCGTTATAAATCAGGATAGCATTGTAAGTGTATGAACTACGAAATAAAGTTGTTTTATACATAGGGATCTCTAGTCTTTTTTGTGTCTGAAATCAATGTCTGAATTATTTCGTCTGGAAACAAATTTCTCATAAAGATACAAGGGGGATCTAGAAGATATGATCTTATGTGTAAACACTGCTATATGGTACTTGCAAGCATTTTCTATACACATCCAACCAAGCTGAAATCTCTTTAAGGAAACATGATCATACTTCTTGAGATTAAATACAAATCGACAACAAGTATTTTGGAGTTTTTGGAGTCTTGCTTTTGTGATAGAATCAAGACAATGATAGAACACAGTGCTACAGTAAAATAAGCTTGGAAATATAATAGCCTCACATAACTTTTTTCTAACTTTAAAATTCAAAATAGAGCAATTGACATAAAAACACTTCAACGTTGCATAACATTTTTTTAAGATAGACGAAACATGCTCCTTAAACCGTAAAGTATAATCAATAATCAACCCTAAATTTTTTGTAGTATTTACGACAGCTAGACGCTCCTTGTCAATTTTTACATCAAGAGAATATAATATAGTGTTACGTTTGACAGCAGGACAAAAAAGCATCACTGAGCACTTATCCTTATTGAGCTTAAGATTATTACCATTTGAGTATCCTACTATTGCCTCCAAATCATCATTAAGCTCATTGATTGAAGTATGCAAAGTGTTACTATTAAAGCTTTTATATATCTGTGTATCATCGGCATAGCACATCACAGAAGAGTTTTTCACAGAGCTACCCAAGTCTGTAGTATAAATTAAGTACAACAAGGGCCCTAAAACTGAACCCTGAGGGACACCTGATGTTATATCAATCGGACTAGATATAGTGTTGTCTATCTCTACTACTTGTTTACGATTTGAAAGATATGTTATAAAAAACATTAGAGGTATGTCTGAAAAACCAAAAAACTTCAATTTAGCACATAAACGCTCATGATCTATTTTATCGAACGCCTTAGAATAATCTAATGATACAAGTGCTGAAGCATCTCCCTTATCAAGCGAAGCAATGATGTCATCTAAAACCCTTGCTAAAGCTGAAGTTGTACTAAAACCACTGCGGAAACCAGATTGACACTTGGGAAAGAAATCATTATTAGAGAAATAATGATAAACCTGATGTTTAATCAATTTCTCCAATATCTTCGATATAACAGGAATCAAAGTTATAGGTCTTAAGTCTGAGAGACATTTTGGATTTTTACATTTAGGCAAGGGTTTGACAAGAGATAGTTTCCAAGCATCAGGGAAATACCCAGCCTCCAGGCAACAGTTCAATAAATGCGTCAGGGGTAGTAATACTCGAGGCAAGCAAAGCTTCAGCATTGAGACTGTTATACCATCCGAACCTGCTGCATTAGATTTTAGGGACAGAATAATGTCTAGCACATTTTGTGGGGTAGCAAAACTAAATTCAAATCTAGCACTTTCATTAATTTTGGTACTATTAAATTTATCAACTAGATCCTTGCAATTGCCCGAAGGCGTGAAAACGGAAGAAAAATAATTGTTTACTTCATCGGCATTCTTCAACTGTGTAGGTAAAGATCTATCTACATTAGTTTTGAGTTTCAATGAATGTACAGCTTTCCAGAGATGCTTGTTACTATTTAGTTGTTCATTGAAGCTTAGATATGCTGCTTTCTCCCGCCTAATAGCGGAAATGACATCATTTCTTAATTTCTGGTAATATTCGAGACTAGCTGGACTTTTTAAAATCTGATATTTTCTAAAGGCTTTATTTCTCTCGGAGATCAAAAATTTTATGCCACCTGTGAGCCATGGAGCATAAGGTTTAGTAATACGTGATGAAATAACAGGAGCATGGACATCAAACAAATCCAAAATATGATTAGAAAAAAACGTAGCTTTATCCTCTAAGTTACTGATGTAATATATATCATCCCAGGGAATTTTATACAAATCCACCAAAAACTGATCTTTACAACAATGTTTAAAGTCTCTATATTTGACAGTCTTTTGAAAATTCTTAGGCCGTGTGATGTTGAAGTCACATCTGACTACATTATGATCTGACAAATTCGGAACAGGTACAGAGCTAGTTGAAATTAATGATTCAGCTAAGTTATTTGTTGTACAAATGACATCTATGGAGGTTGCCGTGGTTAAAGTTATCCTAGTTGGTTGGGTGATGTGAGATACCATATCGTAGCACGCAATGCAATCTAGAAAAGAATGGTCAGTAATTTGATCAACGTTTATATCACCCAGCAAGCATATATTATGATACTGAGGAGACACAAATGAGAGAAAGTTGTCTAGTGAAAGTGTCCAGCTCAAAGTCCAGACCTTAACCCCATAGAGAACATATGGGATTTAGTTGATAAAAAAATTCGGACTGAACATCCAGAAGAGTGCCAAACTATTTGAAGCAATCGAAGTCGCCTGGAATTCTATTCCAAAAGAAACAATAGATAACCTAATTGGTTCTATGAGAGAAATATGTCTAGCAGTTATCAAAAATAAATGTTATGCAACCAAGTATTAGCTTCTTTGTATACGACAATGGCTTTATATATCATGTTTCTCTATTTTTGCTCGCTGTATTTTGTAATAATAATTGTTAGCATAGTTTTATTAAAGCAGAAATTTTATTTTCATGTTGGCTTTGAGTTACATGTTAAATTAAGTTATATTAAAACATAAGTTTACTTCAATAGTTTACTAAAATCTTTAAAAAAATAAAATGTTTCTCCACTTTTGCTCGGTACAGTACATATGATCATATTAGTAATTGACTCCTGGAACAGGCTGCCATACGACGTTATTAATGCGTCCACAGTCATCAGTTTCAAGAATCTTTTTGAGAGATGGGTGCACGACGAACTCTTTTTTGCTAATGACATGACCTTTTTATTATTTTTTTTCTACGTTCAACGTCGTATCTCTGTTTGGAGCTTATAGCAGCCCAACTCTGTTATGTGTAATAATAATGGACGACTTTATATCTCATTAGTGTCGGCCTTCATCCTTAAACGCTAGAATTGCGTTTCTCTGATTATTGCTGGAAGTCATGGCATGTCCTTTACCATCGTTGAGAAATCCAGTCAAGGTTTAGGAAAAATCAGAAAGAAAGTCGAGGGGTGACCTTTCTTTGAAAGGTGGATGTTATGTTTAACAACATTTATCTTTCAAGGAAAATGTTGTCTGTTTTCATTACTTCTGAGTGCCAGTTGGGAAATCATCCTCGATTTGTAATAACATTTGTTCACCGAAAATCGTAAATCTTAAATTAAGCCATAGCGGTCTCAGCCCTTTTCGGTTATCGGTTATCAATAACCTGTACATAATGGAATGATAGAAATAATTCAGTGCCTTTCCTACCATTCTGCTAACACATCAGCCTATGTGATGTAATGGATTTAGTACAGACATATTGAGAACATATCGTAATTGCTATTATTGTAATCGCGAAAAATTTCGAAATGACTGCGTTTTTGGATTGTATATGACATGTACATAACGAAAAACCGTTTTTTTTGACGTATCAAAGGCTGCTGATCGTTTTCGGAATTTTTTTGTCGGGCTTGAAACTTGCAGTTTCTAGGTGGTAGGGGGTTGTTTTTAGTATTAGTCAAAGCCTCTGATCTCGGTAAATCGGGAAAATTAACTGAATAAAGTCCGATATAATGTGTTGATAATTCGAAGTAACTTGGCAATCGTTGGTGTTGCGTGTATGGTGCGATACAGCATCGTCGTAAATACCACTGCAGATTGTGCAATGTGTAACAAACTCCAACTGGTCTGCGGTGGTGTCGTCACTGACACACCGCTACAGAAGAAATATTTATATGTCTTAACAATATTTAGATATTAGGAATACTTATCACTTTAGCACATATTTTTTCTACATCTGCCGTGAAAACAGAAATATGATAGATTTGTTTTATTTAGTTTGATACGCAGAGGTCGCAGATTCATCCTACTTAAGTGAACCTACCTAATCACGATTGCAGCCCACGACGAAGACATGAGAAGTATCGAGTCAATCTGCTTGACGCCATTTTTTCCAAAGGAACTTACCATACATAGACAAAGCAAGTCCTGAATAAAGTTATTGATTGGAAACCATTAAAAGCTTTCCTAAAAAAGACGCATTAACAAGTTCTATGCGGTGTGAGCTATACAGTATGTTACTGCGAGTATTATACTGCCGGAGTAACGTTTCTAATCGTCCACATTACGGTTGCATGAACATTTGTCATGAGAGAAGCCACACTGTGGCAGCGTCGAATGCAAGCTGCCAATCAGGGAGCTTCCCTCATTTCTGAATCTTCTGTGATGATCCTGCATCGTTTCAAAATACATCCCTGTGCTGTGCTAAGAACGAAATGCCGGAAAAATTGCTTAAAATGCTGAAACATCAATTTGAAGACGTTACATACTCTTTCACTTTCTTGTATTTATCACGACTCATCAATGCAGTATTTCTGACCATAGTTTTACTTGACTATATGAGACAAAGGTCTGTATCTGAATAAGAAATAACCTTTGCTTCAGATCGATAAAATTGCGGTTCACTTAGAGTCAATATACAATATTAGATGTTCAATATCCCATTTCTGCCTTTAGAAACTGAAAGGCTGATAATCGATGAATGCCTCTCTCAGTGTCACATTTTATATGATTGTTGTTATTACAAATTCCTTTGGCTTCATAAGCATTTTTTCGCCATATAACCTTGTGTGAAGATCGAGCGGTACTTCCTATGTTATAGGCGGAATAAGAATACTGGACAACAAATTTTAGTTTTTTAATTGTATCTTGTGGGAAAAGTGCACTTCTTTGTTAATTTTGGGAAGCTGAATCGAAAAATGACAATGAATTAAAAAAATTAGTTGCGTTTTAGAAAAAAAACTGTTTATATTTAAGGATATATTAAAAAAGTAACAAGATTCATATACTTATAAGAATCACTATATGCGTTGTCTTTTTGCTGTTCTGTTATGGATCGTTTCTGGAGCATCTCTACCAAGAGTCCAACAGTAGTCTGCAAGCATGGAAGGATTCCACTTTCCCTGGTACCTTTTCTCCATTGTTGAAATATCCTGATAAAAACGTTCGCCGTGCTCATCACTTACGGCTCCGCAATTCTCAGGAAAAAAGTCCAGGTGTGAGTGTAGGAAATGTATCTTAAGATACATATTACAGCCCATCTTTTGATACGATGACAGCATATTTTTGACAAGGGTTTTATAGTTGTCAGCTTATCTATTTCCCAAGAAATTAGTGACCACCAGACGGAAATCATTCCAAGCAGTTTTTTCAATACCTGTTAAAGTGTTTTCAAACTGTGTATCTTTCAAAATATTTCGAATCTGTGGCCCAACAAAAATACCTTCTTTAACCTTTGCCTCACTTAGTCTTGGAAATTTCTGACGCAGGTATTGAAAAGCTGACCCATCTCTATCTACAAAGTTTTTCATTAGGCCCAACTTGATATGCAGTGGTGGTAATAAATTTTTTTTCGAATCTACTAATGGCATATGCTGTACATTTTTTGACCTGGCTCTAGGAATTGACGAACAGGCCAGTTTTGTCTGGTGTAATGAAGTGCCTTTGCCCGACTGTCCCATTCACACAAAAAACAGCAAAACTTTGTGTAGCCTAGCTGCAGCCCAAGTAAAAGTGCAACAACTTTCAAATCGTCACAAATATGCCATTGGTGCTCATCGTATTTTATGCATGTCAATAGGTACTTCATATTGTCATATGATTCTTTCATGTGAACTGCATACCCTACAGGAAGAGATGGTAAAATATTTCCAATATGTAATAACACTGCCTTTAAACTCAGTGTTGAACTGTCTATAAACAATCTCCATTCTTCTGGGTTATAGCTTATATTTAAAGCCGCCAGTAAGCCGTTAATGTTACTGCAGAAAACCAAGTTATTCTCCATATTGAAAAATGGTTCTAAGTCTTTGTGGCGTTTACGAAAAACACATACCGAAACATCATCTTCTAACAAGTTCCACTGCTGCAGTCTTGATCCAAGTAACTCTGCCTTACATTTTGGAAGTTCTAAATCTCTTACAAGATCATTTAATTCTGACTGTGTTATTTTGTGCGGTTGGTGGCATGACGTGCTCGGTATAAAATCAGGATCTCTTGACGTTGATGGCATATCTTCTTCCTGACGAATCACTCGATCGCCATGATCTGATTCGTTTTCTGTTTCGCAAGTGTAGGATTCTGGGGGTTTTGGAATAGGATTTTCGTCACTGTGAGGCACAGGTCTCATCGCAGATGGTATGTTTGGGTAGTTAATAACCGATTTTTTTTCTTGGACATACCTGTGGCTTGTCCAACACAAGGTACCATGCAAAAGTAACAATCATTAATATGATTTGTAGGCTCTCTCCAAACCGTTGGGACAGCAAAGCGCATAGACCGTTTTTTGCCATTTAACCAGCTCCTCAGACTTGAAGCACATGTATTACAGCAGATGTGGGGTGCCCACTGTTTGTCTTGATCACCTAGTTTACAACCGAAATAAGTTCCTTGTTATTAGTGGAGTAATAGACCGTCTCTGAGACGCAAAAGTCACATCACCACACACGTAACAAAACTGATCTGGATTGTTTACACACTTTCGAGACATCTTGCATGAACGCTGTCAGCCAACTGAGGAAAAAATGGCTAATATAAAACAATATAATGTACACGTATGTATAACGTAACACAATCATGCTGATTACATCATCTTTCCTTGCCGAATATAAAAATGTAGCACGTGCATTCTTGTGAATTACAGTATATTAACACTGTCACAGCAGGAACACATATAATCACCGTATCTCTAAAACTTGAACTAATATTGAAAAAAAGAGTTTCATTCCGGTTTTAGCACATTAAAAATAGTAATATTTTGTTGATTTTATTTAGGATATTTTTTGGCTGTTGATCAGTGCGAATTAGCGGGTAGAGACCGACTGAAATGAGTTACATGATTTGCCGTAGAACATCTCATTTTCGAAATTTTGCGCGATAACAATACTTCCTCGCCCTCCCACCTACGCCAATGCCGAGTAATAATAACTCTATATCGGTTCTAGCATCACCAACTAAAATCGTTTAACAGAAGTCTGATTGTTCATAGTTTACACCATTTGCGTTTTATAGCATTCTTAACTATTTAAATAGAGCCGTGGTACAATGATTTCTCAAAATCTCGTCTAATTTCGTTTTTACAACTTCGACAAATGGCCGACGGCTTGCAAACTTGCCGCCAACTTTAAAGTGCCTTTAGTTATTCCGGGAAGACCGTTTTATAAAAAGTCGGTTGCAACATCCATGACCAGTTAAAAAAGTTTATTTCTTGAGGCGATGCTTGAATAGGCGATATTCGAACTAAGAGAAAAAGGAATAATAATTGAGGGGTTTCAAAAGGGTAAAAGGATGGTAATGTTATAAGTCCAATCACTTCGGGTTTTGATTATAAAAAAAAATCGGTGAGTTTTGAGAACTATGCCAGATGAAAGAATTTATAGTAGAAAGTCGGGTATAATGTAACAGCATCTTCCTTATTTTTAAGTTTTGCATCTTTAGGAATATATTACACCACCAAGTCTCCATCAAAACATAAATATGTGGTAAAATCGGTGACCTGGATGGAAGCTTGTTTCCTGGGTAAATCGGGCGCGTTCTCTGCGAATCTGATGTCAATTTGACGCTGACGTTAACAGTTGCAGCTTTTTGACCGTTATATCCGAGTTCCGCGTCACAAATCATCTACTTGTATCAAGCTTCGTTCGCATGCAGTCATCGATAACGTCAGCTCCACCGCTATCCGTTGCAACATTTTTTAGATTTTCCGGGCAAAACAATCTGCCGTTTTTCCCACAATCCACTTATCGTTTTAATTGGCGAATCTCGTCCGCTCCATGTTCCACTATCACCCCATACATCTCCGTATCGTCTGTCTTTGTCTCGCCGTCATGGCCTACTGCGACATCGAAACCGTGTGACGGTGGCTGCTCCGGACAATTGACGATCGCATCGACGACGTTTCGAGTGGCTTCCACGGCCATCTCTTCCCTTTTTACTTCTCTTGCCCTAATTGGACAGATACGTGTGGGTGATACGTGTGGGCGCAGTGTTGATCAGAAAGGTTCTAGATATCAGTGTGTAGGCTGAAAGAAATGAAATTAGATAACTTTTGTATAAAAAGATCACTCATTGAGCCTCATAAAGAGATTAATACAATAAATTTTGGTAAAATTTCGGAAATCCTGTAATTTTACAAATTTACAAAATTTACAAAATGTACAAATTTACAAATTTACAAAATTTACAAATTTACAAAATTTTACAAAATTTACAAAATTTCAAAATTTACAAAATTTACAAAATTTACAAAATTTACAAAATTTACAAATTTACAAAATTTACAAAATTTACAAATTTACAAAATTTACAAAATTTTACAAAATTTACGAATTTACAAAATTTACAGAATTTCAAAATTTACAAAATTTACAAAATTGACAAATTTACAAATTTACAAATTTATTACAAAATTTACAAATTACAAAATTTACAAAATTTACAAAATTTACAAAATTTACAAAATTTACAAAATTTACAAAATTTACAAAATTTACAAAATTTACAAATTTACAAAATTTACAAAATTACAAACAAAATTTACAAAATTTACAAAATTTACAAAATTTACAAAATTTACAAAATTTACAAAATTTACAAAATTTACAAAATTTACAAATTTACAAAATTTACAAAATTTACAAAATTTACAAAATTTACAAAATTTACAAAATTTACAAAATTTACAAAATTTACAAAATTTACAAAATTACAAAATTTACAAAATTTACAAAATTTACAAAATTTACAAAATTTACAAAATTTACAAAATTTACAAAATTTACAAAATTTACAAAATTTACAAAATTTACAAAATTTACAAAATTTACAAAATTTACAAATTTACAAATTTACAAAATTTACAAAATTTACAAAATTTACAAAATTTACAAAATTTACAAAATTTACAAAATTTACAAAATTTACAAAATTTACAAAATTTACAAAATTTACAAATTTACAAATTTACAAAATTTACAAAATTTACAAAATTTACAAAATTTACAAAATTTACAAAATTTACAAAATTTACAAATTTACAAAATTTACAAAATTTACAAAATTTACAAAATTTACAAAATTTACAAAATTACAAAATTTACAAAATTTACAAAATTTACAAAATTTACAAAATTTACAAAATTTACAAAATTTACAAAATTTACAAAATTTACAAAATTTACAAAATTTACAAAATTTACAAATTTACAAAATTTACAAAATTTACAAAATTTACAAAATTTACAAAATTTACAAAAAATTTACAAAATTTACAAAATTTACAAAATTTACAAAATTTACAAAATTTACAAAATTTACAAAATTTACAAAATTTACAAAATTTACAAAATTTACAAAATTTACAAAATTTACAAAATTTACAAAATTTACAAAATTTACAAAATTTACAAAATTTACAAAATTTACAAAATTTACAAAATTCAAAATTTACAAAATTTACAAAATTTACAAAATTTACAAAATTTCAAAATTTACAAAATTTACAAAATTTACGAAATTACGAATTTACGAAATTTACGAAATTTACGAAATTTCGAAATTTACGAAATTTACGAAATTTACGAAATTTACGAAATTACGAAACTTTACGAAATTTACGAATTTAACGAAAGTTTACGAAATTTACGAAAATTTACAAATTTACAAATTTACAAATTACAAATTTACAAAATTTACAAAATTTACAATTACAAAATTTTACAAAATTTACAAAATTTACAAAATTTACAAATTTACAAAATTTACAAAATTTACAAATTTACAAAATTTCAAAATTTACAATTTACAAAATTTACAAAATTTACAAAATTTACAAATTTACAAAATTTACAAAATTTACAAGATTTACAAAATTTACAAAATTTACAAAATTTACAAAATTTACAAATTTACAAAATTTTAAAATGATTTGTCGATATCAGATTGTATTTTGACGCAGTCTTAGAGGTTTTCATTTGTACGATACATCTTTGTCATCTGTGTAAAGAAGAAATGTTACTATATATTATGATCCGTCGTCGAAGAAAATATTTAGAATACATAACGTAGTACCTCGTAGCTCACCAAACTCGTACAACACCGTATTCTAAATATTTACTTCGACGAGGACTTCACATAATTAAGATCGAACATCACTTACAGATAAGTTCGTTTGATCATGTTATTATAAAACCAAGCAGATGAAAATTCTTTTAGCCTACATCTAGGCTGTGTTATTGTATCCAGCGGTTTCCAAGATTTTAATCTACATACTAAATGTTCCATGAAACAACCCAAAAAGGAAAAGAGATAACAGCCTCACAATCTCACATGAAGAATAAAATCTAGTTAGTGCCATATAGAGAAATAAACTACATGCCTTTATAACTTAATCTCAAACGAAATGAGAACGGGATTTATCTACACCACAACGCTATCCATTACATTTTGTGGGTCAGAAAGCTTCAAAGGCAAAGGGATCAAGGCACCTCCATAATATATGATAATATTTTTGTCCTGAACGAATGGCATTTACGTCTCAATTTTATGAGAGGCTCCAGTTGTTTTTTTGCACTCACAAAAGGGGGATCGGATAAACATCGGGAGAGGAAACACGAAACCAATATGGCGTAGGTCGGACATCAAATTTAATGGAATTTCCTGTTGGTTTTGCACCGCACAGTGGTGGAGGGAAAGGGTTGTCAGGACAATTGAAGAAATGGTGCGGGACGTTAATACGAGGGATGTCTTTTAAGTTTTGCATATGGCAATAAAAAAACACGGTAGGTAGTTTTAAATGAATAATTGTTTTTAGAAGTATTCTCCACGAAGATTAATACACATCTGCATGCGCTCGAACCAATTTTCGAAGCACTCATTCCACTCGTTTGCTGGCAGATCCAAAACGGCATTTTTGTTGTGAAACTTTATATTTAGGTTTACTAAAGAGTGAGGTTAAGATTCAGTACTGACGTTCGATCCGCGCGGCCTACTATGTTTCTATATGCAAAACTTAAAAGACATCCCTCGTATGTATATGCGTATGATACGGCGTCAAGTAGATTGACTACATACTTCCCACGCGTTCGAAAAAATTCGAAACTTTGAGGTACGGTCACTTACGAGCATGTATCACTAATATCTACATCTCAGAATATACCGGTTGTTTGAATTCGACATTCACCATTTGGGATCTGGGAAACTGTGATAGACACAAACTTGTTTAGATAAATGTATGTAAAACTTGAACAAAAAATGAAAATTTTATTGATGATAATAATGATAATCATAAATAAGCAGAAGTAAGTCATAGCAGATGTTTACAATGTCACAATTGAAGACTATATTTATGTGCGCAAAATCCAATATGGCAACCATATGAAAAAATTGAGTCTACGCTGGAGATTAAAAGATAGACCGTCATATTGAAATTCTAATAATGCCTTCTCATTTTCATCATAATTCCACATAGCTTTGTCGACTGTTTCAGTTTCAAGCTCGAAGTGATACCTGTTTCTATAATAAATAATAGCTTAAAAACCTAAAAAACATGCTTTTATAGCTAATCGAAAAAGTAGAAAATAATTTTTAATTACAAAGAGTTTATACACTTCAGACAACGCGCTACACAGTTACGGGGTGGTTCGAGAGATCACGCTGTTTGTATCGAATACAGAAATTCGGTTCGGGAACTTTTCAGACGTACTGTGTATGGATCGTTTGAATACAACATGAAGTTTTGAGTAGTTGACCCTCCTGCCATTTCTTTTATCAGTATCAATCGAGTGCCCGGAAACTATTGAACGACAGGGTACGCTTTATGGTGGTTATAAAAAGTCCTTTTCAAAACTACAGTGGACCTCCGATAATCCCCTCTCCCCCTCTCTAATCCGGCGCACGCTGTAATCCGATATGTCTTTGAATATGTATTACATACATACGTATTTGACAATCTTCGCTAATGTGGATCACGCAGGTTTGAACAGGTTACAACTTGTACGCGCCACCGCTATCGTGCTCGACGCGTAAGCATTGTTTTACTTAGTTTGAATTTGACTACTGGTGATAGCGGTACAGCCTAGTGTGCGTTCATTGTTTACTATTTATTCATTGTGTATTAAGTATAGTACCTAGTAATGTTATCACAAACTCAGAAGCGAAAGCACAAAACATTGACAATTAAAGAAAAATGTGTTGGTGTCGACTACTGACTGCGGGCCAGGCAAGAAACAGACACTCAAGAAAGCTGAACATCCAGAAGTGGAAGAAGCTTTGTTCTTCAGGAAAGAAATAGGCATGCACCAATTTCAGGACCCACGTTGGCCATGAAAGCTAAGTCTTTTTATAAGGAAATAACAAAAAAAAGATGATTTTGTGGCCAGCAAAGGATGGCTAGAACGTTTTAAAAGTCGTCATGGCATACGTTTAATGACTATTACAGGAGAGAAACTTTCTAACGATGCCAGTTCCATAGAGCCCTTTAAATTAAGATTTCTGCAAAAGGTGAACGATTTAAATCTTGACCCGTCACAGGTGTACAATGCAGACGAATCAGCGCTTTTTTGGCGTGTGATGCCTAACAAAACTTTCGTTTCTTGTAACGAAAAATCCGTACCTGGACGGAAAGTAAGTAAAGATCGTGTAACCATACTACATACAAGCAAGACTATAAGAAAAACCTACTTTGAGAGCCGTATCAAAAGACCAACCAATAAAAAAAACTTTAAACGAATTTAATATGAAAGAATTGGTTTTTGCTCTTTGTCAGTCGTGGGATGCGTTACCGTCATCAACTATTAAATCGTCTTGGAAAAAGTTATGTCCAGATATAGTCACCACTCCTAGCAACGTTCCACAAATCAGTGTAACTTCGGAAGTTATAGAACAAGTCGCTACTGAATCACAGATAAGTCCGGAAGATTTGGAAATCTGGTGCCGTTGAATAGATAAAGAGGAAAATATTTTTCATGAAATGTCTGAGATTATAAAAGAGGTTTCTAATTATACAACAAACAATCAGGAAAATAACGACGACGTGATTGCAACTGCTCCACAAGTCACAGTCACAAGACGCAATTAACGCCTTTGAGCTAGGTTTACAATGGGCTGAAGAGAATGGTACATCCTACAACTAACTTTTACTTTTGAGAAGACCGAGGGACAATGCTCTGATCTCGCGTTATAACAACCTTAAACAAACAAAAAATTGATGAATATTTCCAAGCTTCATAATTTGATAAATTCATTAATGATTTTGATTAATAATTCTTGATTATTTTGGTACATATGTATGTGCATTTATGCTTAATTTTATAATAAAACGTAAGCTCTCTATTGTTATTTAATTTACAAAATTCGACATACATAAACTACGTATGATTTGTACTTCAAAGTACATACATATACATAACATATATAATATTACCATGGGATATGTAATTTGACGGATTACAAGGTACTCTTTTGTAAAAAATTCCGGACTATAGGGGGTCTTAGGCAGTGCTCTATAATCCGACAAATTCGATAGTCCGACACTGCCCTGCATAATGATTATCGGAGGTCTACTGTACATCACGTTTTTTCATGAGCTTATCGTCTCTACAACGTATCAAAACAATCGTAACTTCCGAACCGGACCTTTCTTTTAGGGTCTGTCGCCTTGTTCTGTCCTAATTCATGGACCAACACGATCTCGGACCACCACCGCCACTACAATTTCCCATTCCGAATATTTCATAGTTTGTCCCGGGAGTCCTCTGCGACATGCTTTAGGGAACTGTTTAGCTAATTGCAACGGAGAGTGCTACAGAGCGAGGGCTGTATGTCGTCCTCCAAATTATCCTTGCTCGTTTGACCTCATTATCCATGCTAAATTCAGTTTTAATTGACCACGACGGCACGTGGCGTGCTAGAAGTGAGGTGGACAATAAAAATGGCGTCGACTAGATTGACTCTATACTGCCGGAAGTAGATAAGTGAGAAAATCGAAGAATTGAGTTCAAAGTTCTGAGTTTATTTGCAAATGAATAAATAGTATTATTGTGAGTAAATGAGTAATATAGGGAGTCATTTAAACGTGATTTTGGGTCCAACGCATAAGCCAAGTCTGTTGTTTGGGCAAAATGAGTTGGGATTCTCTCCCATTTTTAAATTCTGAAACTTCCAGTGAGTAAACCACCTCTGTAACATTTCAATTGTGCAAACTGAAGTGTATAATTGGTTGCCTACATTTTTACCCTTTGCATAAGCCTGTTAAGTCCTGGACTTGACTGGTTTTTGCACAGCGTTATCAGTCTAATACAGCATAGGTACTCCTTCCGTCCGTTAGGAGCTTTGGAGCCATAGAATTACAAAACAGAAAGCACGACAAAATATATTTGCCGCAAGAATACTCAAGGATTATTCGAAAAAACTTTAAAGTCATCCATGTAGTGCAGGATATATTTTTAAGGTTCAAGGGCAATTTGCAACAGTTGTTTGTAAGACAATACATTTGCATTCATTCATGCGCTCTGAAAAACTAATAAATCACTATTTAAATGTAGAAAAAAGTCTCTTTGTATCAGTTTGATATTTTCGAAATTCGAGATAAGAGTAATGTGCACAATAGAAGAAAAACGTTTCACAAAAAAACGGACAACCAAATGACTCAAGCGAGTACAAACTTGTACTGAAGGCTGATCACATGTTCCCCTGTCTCCCCTACAAGTTCGGCGCATCCAGTGTTGCCAGACCGAACGCTGCGTTGCCAGTCTCATCAGTTAATTTACAGACGTCGTATTTTTCCAGTATATAGCGAGGTACTGAGTTAATCTACCTGACGATATTTCTTCCTGTTACTTGTCGTGAAAGTAATTTTCTTCTTTACTGAAATATGTAGGTAGCTATATTGAATCAATACACTCATAGGTCATAAAATTCAGAAAAAGATGTGACAGTTTAAAAACCGTCAAATTATTATCTACAGAAACATACAGGGTGTTCAACGTCAACCTGCAGCAATCAATTACCCAAAAAATTGTATTGTATTTTTGCTTGTTACATCGGGTTTTATTAAATTTTATTCCGAGTATAAATAAAAAATGGTACAAAAAGCATCGAATCAAAATATTTCTTCGAGTAGATGCGAAGATACTACCTGGACCAGGAAACTTTCCTGTCAGAATTTCTGGGCAATTAAACTGATATACATATTTATGTTAAACCCAGACACGTACCCTAAAAACTTCTGAAGAACTTTCCAGGCAAAACTCTCAAACCATCAGTCTAACACATGTTAAGCTTTAGCTTGACTTAAATTCTCCTTTATTTCACAGTACAAAATACTTGGTGCAACCCGGTTGGAACATTAACTTAATCGGTTTTCTTGTTCATCGCTGCAACGCTTTCCACTGTTAAATACTCCAGTACTCCCAGAAACATCTGCAGCGACTATGAATGAGAAATGAGAGGTGAAGCCTCCCTTTCTCTAAATCTCCTAACTCTTGTTAAACTTGGAAGACAAAGACCGCATACGAAGCGAACGAGACAAAGATTAAAATGTCTGCTTATGAATTGGGGCTTGGTCAACATACACTGAGAACCAAATTTCTCGCACGTGTTGATTTCAATGAGTACGAGAGAGAAGTGTGTATAGACACATATGTTAGAAAGAGATAAATTCCGGTTCTGCATCGTTGCCAATTCCTTGAATTAAGTTGCCTGTTGAATTTTTTTCCTATCTTCGTCAGGTTTTGGTCCTCTCTGTCTCACTCTTCAACACCGACCCGCTCTTTAACAGTTTTGGGTGCTCATACACTTCTACAACTTACAAAGACTGTCTCCTTGAAAATATCTACTGGGTCTATTCTCGGAAAAATTCACGCAGGCTTCATGGTGGATATACTTAGAGTCAATAGTAACAATATACAACTGATAAAACATCACGCTTAAAATTCAAAAACTGATGCTTTTAAATCTAGATGTTCATCTAGATATGTTTATCGATCCTTAATGTCCTTACAAGGTATGTATATTCAATCTACGTATTGATTTATATGAATAAATGATGGCTGAAATATCGACCAATGTCTTGTAGTGTCATCATAATTTGTGTTGTCGTTGTGTTTGACCTGAAATATTCAGCCATTTTTGATTGTATTAAAATTGATCCATAAACTTCCGTAATGAAAATGACCTGTTGAGGAGTTACGTTGATCTATTTTGTTACAGCCAAGGTAAATTGTTTCTCAATCACTATCAAAATCTATATCTAATTATTTAATATAGGCCATGCCTTATAACTCATAAAATTAAATAGGGGCAGGTTGCACATAACTAAGAAAGTGGCACATTCGCAAAAACGATTTTTTTCAAAATCCTTTGAGATGACATGTCATAAGTAACTATTCACTAACATTGCTAGTTTTTGTCTTCAACAAGGCGGCATAACTAGGGCTCAATACGACGCTTGGTATCTTAACCTCAATAAACAGTTCATTTATCTCTTAAGAATGCCTTTGCATGTGAATTTGAGTGAGTTTTTCATTGTGGTTCCAAAATCCTTAATATTGCAAACACTGACGTTACCAAACCTTAGTTATTTCAGAAAAACCAATAACTCCATAGTTGGCCATGAAAATGACAACTTATCACATGTCTATTCGATTACGTGACCAATAAAAGATCGCCTCAGTTTTTGATAAGCGGGATTTTCCAATGGGGAGAGTAAAATTTGAAACATCCGTTATATCTGCATTATCATAGCAAAATGCAATAAAATATGTAAAAGTAAAATATATTACCGTCGTAAATAGTCAATATACCGACAGTGACCTATTTAAAAGCCGGCATTAAAAGCTGTTATCTCAGTCTTAATTGAAGCTAAATATTTATGTGTTCCCAGTATCTGGTTGCAAATTGGAAATTTTATTCCAGTTCGCATTAAAACGGGACGCATTAACGATACAGGAAATCGGAGAAGTAAAGTACTAAATGAAAACAACAAACTTCTATTTGCGTTTTATTTCCGACTCCATTTCAGACCTACTGGGTGGTGCAGAAATATTTCTTCTTTATGAAATGATTACATACCTGTCCATCTAACCATTTAACAACACTGTCTAGGAATAGAAAATATACTAAGTGACATATAAATCCGAAGACCCAGTTTAAATCGTTTTATTTTAATAAAAGTTGGTGAATGTATTTATCTTACTGTAAATAACAAGTGAAAAAATTTTCAGCCTTATCAGTTGGACATTCCGGTTTTATACTGCTTTTTTTTAATTCACTAACGCTCTAAAAATGAATATTTCAGCCGCAGTAAAGAATCAACGTTGGCGGATTTTGGTTCTTGACATCCTTTACGATCGGTTACGATGCCTAGAGTACGGAGACCTGTACGATTTCGTCAACTTAGTGAGTTTGATAGGGGCCGTATAGTGGGACTTCGGGAAGCTGGACTTTCTTTTTGGGCAATTGCAGTTAGAGTGCAAAGAAGTGTAGACATTGTGGTTAGGTGTTGTCAGGCATGGCTTCGAGAAGGCCGTACGCAAAGAGCAAGGGGCACTGGACGCCGCCGTAGAACAACAGACCGTGAAGATCGCCGCCTAAGATTATTGGCCTTAAGGGACCGTTTCTCCACTACCAGGTCCATTGCAAATGAATGGTTTGCAGAACACGGAAGACCTATTGGCATGCGAAGTGTTTACCGACGAATGAGAAGTTTTGGCTTGTTTTCATACCGGCCACACTGGGTCCTCCCTTTAACTCGAGAACACCGACGTAATCGCCTTGAGTGGTGCAGACAACGGTCACTCTGGGATCAGGAATGGAACAGTATTGTCTTTAGTGACGAGTCTCGATTTTGTTTAGGCATGCACGATGGTCGTGCCAGGGTTAGAAGGCGACGTGGTGAAAGGAGGAATCCACAGTTTTTTGTTGAAAGACATGTTCATCACACTGTTGGAGTTATGGTTTGGGGTGCTATAGCTTATGGTTCCAGGTCACCTTTAATCTTCATCAGAGGTAACATAAACGCGCAGCGTTATATCCACGAAGTTCTAGAACCCCATCTTTTACCCTATCTTGACACCCTGGCAGATCCAACTTTCCAACAAGATAATGCCCGACCACATGTTGCAAGAGTCACAATAGACTTCTTTCAACATAATGATGTCACATTGTTACCATGGCCACCAAGATCTCCCGACTTATCCCCAATTGAGCACGTGTGGGATATGATGGGTAGGAGATTGCTCAATTTGCAACGTTCTCCTCAGACTCTAGAAGCACTTCGAGAGGAGTTGGTGGTTGCCTGGAATGATATACCACAGGAGGACATTGACCACCTGATCAGAAGCATGCGTAGCACATGAGGGTGCATCCACACATTATTAAAGGTCAAAGGGCTTTAAAGCAGTGCAATCATTTTGACATTTTTATCATTTACTTATTATGCTTCATTAAGTACTTATACAAAATTTATTAAAATAAAACCATTTAAACTGGGTGTTCGGATTTATATGTCACTTAGTATACATATTTATGTTAAACTCAGACACGTACACTAAAAACTTCTGAAGAACTTTACAGGCAAAACTCTCAAACCATCAGTCTAACACATGTTAAGCTTCAGCTTGACTTAAATCCTCCTTTATTTCACAGTACAAAATACTTGGTGCACCCCGGTTGGAACATTAACTTAATCGGTTTTCTTGTTCATCGCTGCAACGCTTTCCACTGTTAAATACTCCAGTACTCCCAGAAACATCTGCAGCCACTATGAATGAGAATGAGAGGTGAAGCCTCCCTTTCTCTAAATCTCCTAACTCTTGTTATACTTGGAAGACAAAGACCGCATACGAAGGGAACGAGACAAAGATTAAAATATCTACTTATGAATTGGGGCTTGGCCAACATACACTGAGAACTAAATTTCTCTCACGTCTTGAGTTCATTGAGTACGAGAGAGAAGTGTGTATAGACACATATGTTAGAACGAGATAAATTCCGGTTGGATGGCGAAGCTCATCACCGCGTTATCTAGCAATCTGCATCGTTGCCAATACCTTACACCAGTTTTTTTCCTATCTTCGTCAGGTTTTGGTCCTCTCTGTCTCACTCTTCAACACCGACCCGCTGTTCAACAGTTTTGGGTGCTCATAAAAAAAAATTCACGCAGGCTTCATGGTGAATATACTTAGAGTCAATATCAATACAATTGATAAAACATCACGTTTAAAATTCAAAAACTGATACTTTTAGATCTAGATGTTCATCTAGATATGTTTATCGATCCTTAATGTCCTTACAAGGTATGTATATTCAATCTACGTATTGATTTATATGAATAAATGATGGCTGAAATATCGACCAATGTCTTTTAGTGTCATCATAATTTGTGTTGTAGTTGTGTTTGACCTGAAATATTCAGCCATTTTTGATTGTATTAAAATTGATCCATAAACTTCCGTAATGAAAATGACCTGTTGAGGAGTTACGTTGATCTATTTTGTTACAGCCAAGGTGAATTGTTTCTCAATTACTATCAAAATCTATATCTAATTATTTAATATAGGCCATGCCTTATAACTCATATGATCAAATAGGGGCAAGCTGCACATAACTAAGAAAGTGGCACTTTCGCAATTCAGATTCAGAAAACTAAAGACGATTTTTTTCAAAATCCTTTGAGATGACATGTCATAAGAAACTATTCACTACATTGCTAGTTTTTGTCTTATATAAACAGCTTATTTTTCTCTTAAGAATGCCAAGTTGGACTCCTTTGCATGTGAATTTGAGTGAGTTTTTCATTCTGGTTCCAAAATCCTTAATATTGCAAACACTGACGTTACCAAACCTTAGTTATTTCAGAAAAACCAATACCTCCATAGTTGGCCATGAAAATGACAATTTATCACATGTCTATTCGATTACGTGACCAATAAAAGATCGCCTCAGTTTTTGATAAGCGGGATTTTCCAATGGGGAGAGTCAAATTTGAAACATCCGTTATATCTGCATTATCATAGCAACATGCAATAAAATATGTAAAAGTAAAATACATTACCGTCGTAAATAGTCAATATACCGACAGTGACCTATTTAAAAGCCGGCATTAAAAGCTGTTATCTCAGTCTTTAATTGAAGCTAAATATTTATGTGTTCCCAGTATCTGGTTGCAAATTGGAAATTTTATTCCAGTTCGCATTAAAACGGGACGCATTAACGATACAGGAAATCGGAGAAGTAAAGTACTAAATGAAAACAACAAACTTCTATTTTCGTTTTATTTCCGACACCATTTCAGACCTACTGGGTGGTGCAGAAATATTTCTTCTTTATGAAATGAGTACATACCTGTCCATCTAACCTTTTAATAAAACTGCTTAGGAATAGAAAATATTTTTCCGGATAACCTCCTCATTCTGTACAAGCCTCAGTTAAGACCCAGCCTCGATTACTGCTCACACGTCAGAGTTCTGCCTCCCCTACTGAATTATCCATACTCGATGACACTTCTCTAACAGTCAGTCGCGGGACCCTTTTGCTCCGACTGTGGGTCAGGCACCTGGATCCCTTCTACTGATATGTCAGCGGGCTTTGCTCCTTATAGCTCTCCGGCACGTTGAGTGGTGAACCTACCAGAACTGGTTGGTACGACTGCTGCTTTTTCCACTTCCGCTACCCTTAGGTAGTTCAAAATTCAGATTAGTCATTTTTTTTGTCGATGCAGCCGCACAGTCAGAAGCTTAAATACTAGGACACCGCGGCTGCTATGATAAGCTTAAAGAAGCTCTGTTTATCCGATGTTCGAACTGGTAGAAGCCTCCTCAGGTAGATTGTTCCCTAATTTCGATCACCTAGGGAGAGAGGAACGGTCGTATCAGCCAATTCTGGATGTACAAAGTCCGACACAGATAGGATGGGAAGTCATTAATGGAGGAGAGCTCCAAGAAGCAAAGCCTGTTGGCGTAGCGGTAGAAGAGAGCTAGATCGCTCTCAGTACGATAACATAGCCTAATATAATCACTAGTCTTATTATCAACAACATTTATTAAATGAACATCTGGAGATCAGGGGCTGTACATGGATCAACCCTCGACCATTTAGTCACTCTTAAATGACAGATAAATACGTAGAAATTAAAAACGTAGTAATAAACGAAAACAATAATGGATAATTGATCAAAGCATACTTAACATAAAAATACAGTCTGTTCTTTTCAGAGGTATAAACCTTACAAACAGAATAAAGGAATCGTTACTAAAACCATTGCTATTGTATTAGAATCTAAGAGTATGACATTACTCATTTCCGATTTGCAGTCATTTCGGTTGGCCTAAAGCAAAAGACTAACTGAGAACAGCTATCTAACCGTAACATTTGCTGACGTGCTATGAATGTTGATTCATAATGTTGCCCGCTCACTGAGGACAAGAGAAGCATAGCTCTACCGCTGGGTTCCTCTACATACGATCAAATGAGAGCCCGCGCACTGGAGCGGCGCAAATAGAAGCGACATGTTTCACCCCTACAATGCATAATAGTAGTCGCATTACATAGGTTTTATATACGTGTTACATACGTATTACGTACGTGTTACATACGTATTACGTACGTGTTACATACGTATTACGTACGCATTACATACGTATTACACACGTATTACGTACGTATTACATACGTATTACGTACGTATTACGTACGTGTTACCTACGTGTTACCTACGTATTAAGTACGTGTTACATACGTGTTACCTACGTATTACATACGTATTACGTATGTATTACATACGTATTACTTACGTAGTACATACTTATTATGTACGTATAACATACGTATTACGTACGTATTACATACGTATTACATACGTATTACATAAGTATTACATACGTATTACATACGTATTACATACGTATTACATACGTATAACATACGTATTACATACGTATTACATACGTATAACATACGTATTACATACGTATAACATACGTATTACATACGTATAACATACGTATAACATACGTATTACATACGTATTACATACGTATGACATACGTATTACATACGTATTACTTACGTATTACATACATATTATGTACGTATAACATACGTATTACATACGTGTTACAAATCTATTACGTACGTAGTACATACGTATTATGTACGTATGACATAGGTATTACATGCGTATGACATACGGATTACACACAGATTACGTACGTATTACATCTGGAATACATACGTATTACATAGAGATCACATTCGGATTACATACGTATTACGTGTGCACTTTACAGAAGTGTCGGTTCAAAAACTGAGCATAATCAAATATATTTAAGTACACATTGCATACATATTTCATACGTATTACATGCATACATGCACCTTTGGCATATTTGGTTTTTGCACAAAAAATAAAATGTCATATATTGTCATTGCCAAACCTTAGTTTGGGAAGTAAATGGAACATGCAATTTATTTTGAAATTCCATCTCAAAGTCAGGAAAGAATACAAATGATTTTAGGATAAATCTGGCATGTGAAACAAATGAATATCTGATAATTTCGAAGCCCAGCTAGGAGATTTTGTTTTTTAATAACTAAGGTTTGGCAATGTCATTGTATGAAGTATTATAAATTTTTTAAATGAGAATTAAAAACTCTTTCTATTTGTACGAAAATCCAATATGGCGTCGATAAGATCAAATACAGTCGATGATGGAGAACGCTGGATGAAACGTCATATTGAAATTCTTGTTGTCATCTTGTAGAGGAGAAAAATTGGTAATATTAATGTGCAATTTGTTCTTAAATCCCATTATAAATAAAGTCAGGAAAAAGGTATAACGATTTTGCGATAATTCTGTTTTTTCCGAGGTACTTTAAATTGTGAAACTGTGAAAGTTTCTAAGTGGCATTTTGTTAGTTACCTAAATACCCATTTAAGCGACTTAGGTTTTGAGATCCCAATGGTGAGGGTCGAATTTGAAAGTTTGTTGAAATCGCCAGTCTCTAGAGTGTAAAAGGCGGTGATGATTGGTCCATACGATTTTTATCAAAAATACGACCGCAGGTTATCTCAAATTGTCACCACTTTCAGTTTGGATATGCACCTTCATCCACTAAACTCGGATGCAATGAAGCCATTCGTCACCCACGGAGTGACATTTTCGTCTAGCGGGGAACTTTACAGTTTAATATCGGCTTTCATCGAGCGGGAGTTGGAAGTTGCAGCCTTATCGCCGTCACGAAGGAGTTGGAAATGCCATCCTTGCAGGATTTACATTCCCAGTCTGGTGCCAAACAAGCCGAAACCAGATCACGTACAACACCAATTTATCATTGGGGATTTTAGTTCGCGTCTGGTTTGCGCACTAAAGGATTGAGTACTTGGTTATATGGAATTGCTCACACCCCGAGATGTGTTTGTATACACATACAGGGTGCAATCAACGTTGGGGCTTTTTTGTGACTTCATTTTAAATAAATAATGGTTTAGAAAACTAAAAAACACGCTAATTCAACTAAAAATAAGAAAGTAGTAGACCGTCGAACAATCAATCATAATTAATGACCTCAAAATAAAATTATAATAAAATTTAAGTTATTAACAGGATATTCGCAATGAACAAGGTCAGAATGCACTACCTTGAAAAAGTATCTGCCTCTGTTGTGCGGTGCCAAAATCAACAAAGAGTAAGTCCGAAACTGCACGCATGCGCAGCTTGCGCGCTTGCTCTATATCTCTTACTTCCCTAGAGAGGATCTATAAAAGAATTTATCAATCCTGGCGGTCCTAATAAGGATAATGGAAAACTGTTATCAAATTATTGCAACGTCATCGGTCCTTGAAACGAGAGCAAAGTTTCAAATTAATCATACCTCTGGAAATTGGTGAAAATTTTACTCAAAGCGCGTTAAAATTTAAGAAAACGAATGAAACTATTCCATTGACACTTTTGAATTTTGTGCGCTATTTCTGATTTTTTTTGAGCAGGCGTTGCAAACAAACGCTTGGGTGGAAATAAATGCCTGTCACCGAGATTTGTTATTAATGTGTATTGTTAATATTGCTTTATTAACGTCAAATAAATACTAAAGATACTGTGGAAATGTGTACTAACTGACATATGTAATGTAACACCCTGAATATTTTATCTAATCGAACTCCAGACCTTTTCCCACATGTATGGGACATGATGGGAAGAAGGTTGCAAAATTCTCCGCACCCTCCACGGCTCAACGAAAACAAGTTCAGATGGTTTGCGATACAATACAATACACCAAGAAAGCGTCAATCATCTAAGGGTACGAACATAGTGGAGCGACGAGGTTTCAGATTCAGATAGAGGCTAACCGCGCGGTTTGCCGCTATGTGAGTCAAAAACACAGGTTGAAACCTGTCGGGCCATAGTAGCGCGATAAGGCATGCGTCGAGTCTCTAGGAGGTTTCGAGCGACGAGTTTTAAATAGTTGCATTCAATTTTTGTCACGCGTTTTCAAGCGATTTAATAATGGATGTTGTGCAATTAATAAATAGTGTATATCACAGAAGGGCTATATGGGATCAGAGTCATCCAGATCATCGCAACCGATACGTGCTAGATAAGTTATGGGAGGAGGTAGCCAATGAATGCAATAATCAGTCGGGTAAGTAAATAATTGTATTTTATACACATTTCAACAGCTAGAACTTACATCTTGCGGTAAAATTTTAAGCTGTCTCGTAACTGATTGGAAAGAAATTAACATAGTTACAGAAAATGTCGCGAACTCTTTGACCTTCACCCAGTTGCCTTCCTCTAGGTAATTCAAACATCTGATCTCTAGGAACTGCATCAGTTACTAATGTTAAATGTCGTTGAAATCCCTCTCGGTCCAGTATTGTATTATGCAAAATGCATATCGCCTTAATGATATCATCCGCAGTCTTTTCAGTAGTCTCTATAGCTTTGGACAGAAGACGCCACTTCGCGTACATAATTCCAAAGGTGCACTCGATAGTTTTGCGTGCTCTGGACAATCTTTGGTTAAATTTATATGTTCCAAAGAGCGGTTCCTTCGATTGTATGGTTTTAGCAAATTGGGCATTAGTGGATACGCTTCATCTGCAATAAATACGTAGGGAGCGCGGACATTTGTTCCTGGTAAACTATCTGGATTTGGCACATTTAGTTTGTTTTGGTGTATCCGTTTGTACAAATTGGAACTCTGAAACGTTCCCCCATCGCTCTGTTTGCCGTAACCTCCGACATCTATCACAAGCAATTTGTAATTTGCGTCGCAAACTCCTTGTAGGACGATAGAAAAATAATGCTTATAATTGAAGTACATGGATCCGGAATGTTGTGGTGCTATAACTTTGACGTGTTTGCCGTCAACAGCTCCGATGCAATTGGGGAAGTTCCATACTTTCATGAAGTCTGCACTTACATTTAAAATGTTGCCGTAGTAGGTTCTGGCATGTGAAGTGGTTGCAGCATGTTCCATAATATTTTAATCATATGTTTTATAATGCTCGCAACAGTACTCCTGCCCATTCGAAAGGAAAATGCCAAGTGTCTAAAGGACGCTCCTGTTGCAAGATATCTGAAAATTTTTGTTTGTTGCAGTTAAGAAAGTTTCTGAGAAGTGGAAAAATCTACGTGATTATTTCAGAAAAGAACTGAAGAAAATACCTCTGCCCCGGTCTGGTGATCCAGGCGAAGAGGCTCTTAAAAGAGCTCCTGGCCTCATTTCAAAAGTTTATTGTTTCTGAGAGACCAGTTTCTGCCGAGATCCAGTCATAGCAACCTGTTGGATCCCGACAATGACACACAAGTTTCGACACCCTCTACGCAGATGGATGAAAATGATGGTGACTATGACGAAGACGAAATGGACGAAACGCAGGGTGTAGAAACGCAGGAAACAGAACCCGACCACACAGAATCAGTCACTCCAATTCAAAGCACACCAAAAGAACCACGAACTATTCTAAAGAATAGGGCCCGAAAACGGTCAAATCAACTTGACGCTTTTCTTGAGATAGAGAAGAAAAAACTACAATATTTAGATGAGAAACGTGTCGCTGCAGACCGTGGCAGAGCCCTACCAGTCACAGATGACGATAAACTGTTTTTTGATAGCCTTTTGCCCCACGTGGTGAAAATTAGGCCTCATCGAAAACTTCAGTTCCGCAATGAAATTCAAAATTTGGTTCAGAAGTATGCCTATGAAGAGTACTCGAACAATCAGTCCACCATCAATGTCAGTCATTCTGTTAATCATAGCCCGACATATACATCTCAACCACGAACATCGTTTGCACATTCATCCCATTTGTTGCAGGGGTTTAATTACGCAGATCAGTAAACATTATAAGTTATTATAAGTTATCGTTCGTTGTGTTCAGAAGACAGAATATTATTTTGCGTTACCGTTTGTTTGTTTATGAATAATAAAAGTATTATCCTTAATACATAATATTCTCTTACCGAATTGTTACCACCAACATTTCTTCGGTTCCTATAGGCGCTTGATTAAAATTTGTCCATTTCTTGTTGATGCAGGGTGTAACTTGTTCTAATATATACTGAAAGGTGGCAAGTTCCATTCGAATGTAGTCAAATAGCCTGTCGGGATAATTTTTCAGTTCTAGAAATAAATGATGGAATTCCCCTAGGCGTTTCCGACTTTTATTTACGTCGTGCACACTACACTGCCGCACTCCAGTCATTAAAAGCACTTGCAGGTAAGTATTATTGAGAAGAATGTCATCGTCACTGTCGGAATACATATTTTTACGTCTATCTTCGACAAAACGCGACGCTCTACTATAACCATAGGTGCCTCTTGCCTCTACGCTCTAGACGCTACCAGATATCTGAATCTGAAACCTCGTCGCTCCACTATGTTCGTACCGTAATTCAATCAATGCCGCGACGACGTTATTTACTAGTCTATACACTATCCGAACGGTTTATTACACCATTTAACGGATAGGGACACAGGAATCAATTTTAAGACAAAATTGTTCTAAAATAACTTGAAATTGCTAAATGACTTAACCTGCTGTTATGTAAAATCTTCTTAAGCTACGGCAATTACAAATGAACAAATCGACAGCGTTTCCTGCATGTTCATATACTAAGTGACATATAAATCCGAACACCCAGTTTAAATGGTTTTATTTTAATAAAAGTTGGTGAATGTATTCATCTTACTGTAAATAACAAGTGAAAAAATTTTCAGCCTCATCAGTTGGACATTCCGGTTTTCATACTGCTTTTTTTTAATTCATTAACGCTCTAAAAATGAATATTTCAGCCGCAGTAAAGAAACAACGTTGGCGGATTTTGGTTCTTGACATCCTTTACGATCGGTTACGATGCCTAGAGTACGGAGACCTGTACGATTTCGTCAACTTAGTGAGTTTGATAGGGGCCGTATAGTGGGACTTCGGAAAGCTGGACTTTCTTTTCGGGTAATTGCAGTTAGAGTGCAAAGAACTGTAGACACTGTGGTTAGGTGTTGTCAGGCATGGCTTCGAGAAGGCCGTACGCAAAGAGCAAGGGGCACTGGAGGCCGCCGTGGAACAACCAACCGTGAAGATCGCCGCCTAAGATTATTGGCATTAAGGGACCGTTTCTCCACTACCAGGTCCATTGCAAATGAATGGTTTGCAGAACACGGAAGACCTATTGGCATGCGAAGTGTTTACCGACGAATGAGAAGTTTTGGCTTGTTTTCATACCGGCCTCACTGGGTCCTCCCTTTAACTCGAGAACACCGACGTAATCGCCTTGAGTGGTGCAGACAACGGTCACTCTGGGATCAGGAATGGAACAGTATTGTCTTTAGTAACGAGTCTCGATTTTGTTTAGGCATGCACGATGGTCGTGCCAGGGTTAGAAGGCGACGTGGTG
This sequence comes from Acanthoscelides obtectus, assembly GCA_963669975.1. Classification (NCBI taxonomy): domain Eukaryota; kingdom Metazoa; phylum Arthropoda; class Insecta; order Coleoptera; family Chrysomelidae; genus Acanthoscelides; species Acanthoscelides obtectus. The sequence goes on along the minus strand of CAVLJG010000001.1, from coordinate 121,021,772 downwards.
AAAGGAGGAATCCACAGTTTTTTGTTGAAAGACATGTTCATCACACTGTTGGAGTTATGGTTTGGGGTGCTATAGTTTATGGTTCCAGGTCACCTTTAATCTTCATCAGAGGTAACATGAACGCGCAGCGTTATATCCACGAAGTTCTAGAACCCCATCTTTTACCCTATCTTGACACCCTGGCAGATCCAACTTTCCAACAAGATAATGCCCGACCACATTTTGCAAGAGTCACAATAGATTTCTTTCAACATAATGATGTCACATTGTTACCATGGCCACCAAGATCTCCCGACTTATCCCCAATTGAGCACGTGTGGGATATGATGGGTAGGAGATTGCTCAATTTGCAACGTCCTCCTCAGACTCTAGAAGCACTTCGAGAGGAGTTGGTGGTTACCTGGAATGAGATACCACAGGAGGACATTGACCACCTGATCAGAAGCATGCCTAGGCGCGTTGGAGAATGCGTAGCACATAAGGGTGCATCCACACATTATTAAAGGTCAAAGGGCTTTAAAGCAGTGCAATCATTTTGAAATTTTTATCATTTACTTATTATGCTTCATTAAGTACTTATACAAAATTTTATTAAAATAAAACCCTTTAAACTGGGTGTTCGGATTTATATGTCACTTAGTATATTTACGTATATATGAACTCTTGTCGTGAAAGAATCGTCTGTTGGATGTACGCTACATACCTAATTACCTGCTAAGTAATACATCATGCCTGAAGCCAACTTCTGGATACGTACTATCTTCCTAGTGCCACAAATATTTCACGAACCGCCTCTGACTACGTTCAATTTTATTCGAGTGAATAGAAACATGAACAGGATACCATATTATAGAGCAGTATTCAATTTTGGATCGAACAAATGAATTATACTAAGTGACATATAAATCCGAACATCCAGTTTAAATGGTTTTATTTTAATAAAATTTTGTATAAGTACTTAATGAAGCATAATAAGTAAATGATAAAAATTTCAAAATGATTGCACTGCTTTAAAGCCCTTTGACCTTTAATAATGTGTGGATGCACCCTGATGTGCTACGAATTCTCCAACGCGCCTAGGCATGCTTCTGATCAGGTGGTCAATGTCCTCCAGTGGTATCTCATTCCAGGCAACCACCAACTCCTCTCGAAGTGCTTCTAGAGTCTGAGGAGGACGTTGCAAGTTAAGCAATCTCCTACCCATCATATCCCACACGTGCTCAATTGGGGGATAAGTCGGGAGATCTTGGTGGCTATGGTAACAATGTGACATCATTATGTTGAAAGAAGTCTATTGTGACTCTTGCAACATGTGGTCGGGCATTATCTTGTTGGAAAGTTGGATCTGCCAGGGTGTCAAGATAGGGTAAAAGATGGGGTTCTAGAACTTCGTGGATATAACGCTGCGCGTTCATGTTACCTCTGATGAAGATTAAAGGTGACCTGGAACCATAAGCTATAGCACCCCAAACCATAACTCCAACAGTGTGATGAACATGTCCTTCAACAAAAAACTGTGGATTCCTCCTTTCACCACGTCGCCTTCTAACCCTGGCACGACCATCGTGCATGCCTAAACAAAATTGAGACTCATCACTAAAGACAATACTGTTCCATTCCTGATCCCAGAGTGACCTTTGTCTGCACCACTCAAGGCGATTACGTCGGTGTTCTCGAGTTAAAGGGAGGACCCAGTGTGGCCGGTATGAAAACAAGCCAAAACTTCTCATTCGTCGGTAAACACTTCGCATGCCAATAGGTCTTCCGTGTTCTGCAAACCATTCATTTGCAATGGACCTGGTAGTGGAGAAACGGTCCCTTAAGGCCAATAATCTTAGGCGGCGATCTTCACGGTCTGTTGTTCTACGGCGGCGTCCAGTGCCCCTTGCTCTTTGCGTACGGCCTTCTCGAAGCCATGCCTGACAACACCTAACCACAGTGTCTACACTTCTTTGCACTCTAACTGCAATGGCCCGAAAAGAAGGTCCAGCTTCCCGAAGTCCCACTATACGGCCCCTATCAAACTCACTAAGTTGACGAAATCGTACAGGTCTCCGTACTCTAGGCATCGTAACCGATCGTAAAGGATGTCAAGAACCAAAATCCGCCAACGTTGATTCTTTACTGCGGCTGAAATATTCATTTTTAGAGCGTTAGTGAATTAAAAAAGAGCAGTATAAAAACCGGAATGTCCAACTGATAAGGCTGAACATTTTTTCACTTGTTGTCTACAGTAATATAAATACATTCACCAACTTTTATTAAAATAAAACCATTTACACTGGGTGTTCGGATTTATATGTCACTTAGTATACATCATGCCTGAAGCCAACTTCTGGATACGTACCATCTTCCTTGTGCCACAAATATTTCACAATCCGTCCCTGAATACGTTCAATTTTATTCGAGTGAACAGAAACATGAACAGGTTACCATATTATAGAGCAGTATTCAATTTTGGATCGAACAAATGAATTATATAACGAGATCATGGTATACACATGATTGAAATCCCCACAATTCCCGATGATGGAGCCCAAACTTTTATAGGCCTTGCTAACAACAGCATCAATATGCGAAACAAATGTATGTTTGGTATCAAAGAATATACCTAATTAATGAAACTCTTCACACATGTTAAGTTGCGAATTATCAGTGTTATATATGAATCTGATTGGAACAAGTTTGGGCGTAATAGACATAGTGTTGGAGTATTCGAGTGGACTGTATAGCGGCTGGTTCAAGAATGAAATGTGGTCGTCGTCTACCTTTGATCCGGTATTCTGTCTAATTCTGGTTCGTATTCCTGGCGTAGCGGTGATGCAGGAGCGTGAAGACTACGGATGCGGGAGCGATTGTAACTCTATGCGTTTGCTGCGTATATGCGGTTGCTGACTTTATGCGGGTGGCTGCGTAGACACGTGGTCTCACTGTATGCGGTTGCGGGTATATATGTTCTCACGGTATGCGGGTTACGGCGTATCAGCGTGGTCTCTCTGTGAGCTAGTATCCTTCTTCCTTTTTTGTCCTACCAGCGCACGCGTGCGTGGTAGGCAAGCGACAACTCAGACTATCCTCATACTAAAGCCAGCCAAATATCCCTAACACATAGTGTAGCATTTATCAGCATTAAGGTACAGCTTGTTACGATAACACCACTTATTTAGGCTGCTCAAGTCGTTTTGCAATATATTACAGTCGTCCATGGTTTCAATTTCACAAAAAATCTTCAAGTCGTCTGCATATAGAAGACAGCTACTGTGTAGCTCCCCAACGACGTCATCAATAAAAATTCGGAAAAGCAAAGGGCCAAGAGCAGACCCTTGAGGTACGCCGGAAGAAGGTATAATCTGAGTGGAGGTGAAGCCCTTGTATTCGACTTTCAAGCATCTGTTCGTAAGATAAGAGTTGAAAAAATTCAAAAATTGATGGGTCAACCCTTGCGTAGCTAATTTCTTTAACAAAGTACCGTGATCTAGCTTATTAAAAGCCTTTGAAAAGTCAACGTAAGCAACATCTACTTTTGCCCCCTTCATCAACAACTTCATAGCAAAACTGTTTAAAACACGCTAGATTAGTTAAAGTAGATCTATCTGCCTTGGAAAAAACCATGTTGATTTGGAAGAAATTTCGCGCTTAACATGGGAGACAATTATATCATGTAATATACATCCGAAAACCTTATCAACGTTGCTTATAATCACAACAGCTCTATAATTTTCAAGTGACCCAACGTTCGCCTTTTTAAATATGGGAGCAATCTTAGATGTTCTCCAAGCCATGGGAAATGTTGTAGTATTAAGAGATGTGTTATACAGATAAGCTAAAGGCTCAGCTAAAACAAAAGCACAGTCTTTCAGTAACAATGCAGGGATTAGATCTGGCGACTGACCCAGTTTCCCGAAATTTAGCTACAAGTTCTAGAACATATTTTCTTTCTAATTTATTTCTTCTAGGGAACTTAATTACTTTACTAGTAATATATCAATGATGGCGGGATATTGTTCGTGAAAGTACATTTTTAGGTCACCATACATTAGAAGTTACTCTTGGGCTTCGCTGAGGGATAATCTTATTTATTACTTCTGAAATTTCTTTTTTATTTCGTTTCTTTGAAGTTTCTTCCATAATTCTCTAGCTCCTAGTATTGAATTATGAATAAACTGACCCCCTAAAGGAATCCAAACTTTTGATCCGGTAGAAATCCCCTTATTAAATACGTTACTTTTATTAACTTCAGGACTTACAGTAACTTGGGCTCATCATAGTCTAATAGAAAATAATTTTAAACAAACATTGCAAGGCTTAACTCTCACAGTTATTCTAGGACTTTACTTCACTATTCTACAAGCCTAGGAATACCTCGAAGCTCCGTTTACTATTTCAGACTTCTTTATTTGCACAGGATTTCATGGACTCCACGTAATTATTGGAACTACATTTTTATTAGTAAATTTGATTCGTCATTTTTTTAATCATTTTTCATCAATTCACCATTTTGGCTTCGAAGCTGCTGGTTGATATTGACATTTTGTAGACGTTGTCTGGCTATTCCTATATATTTCTATTTACTGATGAGGAATATACCATGGGTAATTTATGTAATAAAGCGTTACAAGTTATTTTAGCAACAAAGTTTGGTCAAGTCAATCGCAAACTATGTACTAAATTCCTATTTAAAATAAGTACGAGATATTTCTCTATCTTTCTTCAAGAAATAACTTTTTTGCCACAAAAAAAACGCTCCAATAGCTATTTTCAACAACAAAATGATAAACAAACCATGGGCGTAGTGAAGAAAAGCATTTACTTATTGAGTAAATTCTTTTAGTAAAATTTCTTCTGAAAGTAGTACACACTAATCTGATGTACCTATTAAAGTCTACTTTAAGCTTTAAATCAATAAATCTTCAAAATTACTGAACTGAAGCTCATGTATGTTACATCATTATAAAGGGAATTGAAAGACCTTTAAAATAAGGTATCACTCGACCCCCCTTTCCATTTAAGATTTTGGGGTTGGTGTCACCCCCGCTTAGGGGGCTGCACGTGCTAACGTGATTTATTGCCAAACTTATGTCTCCCTCGAAAACAAAATCGACGGGTCTGAGCGTTTTTCAAAAAAAAACTGAGCTGCCAGTAAATGCGTCTGTTTCGTTTTCGATGCGCCACCCTGTATTCAAGGGCAGTGAGGGGCAGTCAGGTGAGTCTGCGGGTGTAAAGTTTGTGGAAGGTGAGTATGTGGACTGGAAAAAATCTGCAAAAGCGTTGACAATATCTTGTGGTTTGTTAGGTAATCTTTGAGGGTTAGTAGCTATGGTCTGTTCAATTTTAGTGGTATACCTTTGAAATGCAATGTCAATGCTAATTTTTATGTTTCCTCGAAGATTTCGAAAAGCGCGCGGTCAACATTATTACAAGTTCTTTTACACTGTTTCCATAATTACTTAACGATTGTGTAGCGAACAGAGGAGCTTCAACACATTATTAACATTAAGGTGGGATATCGCAGATATTTTAGGAAATTTCGAGTTAAAGTTTCAATTACTTTCTATTTATCAGTAGACCTGAAGCTTGTGACACTATGCTCAAAATTAAAGCAGTCCTGGCCGGTGTTGCATTTTCTATGTCACTCAGTATATTTGCACACTAGCCTACTTAGTCAACAAGTTGGCATTTTATCGGTTTTTAGTCCATTGTACCCATATACCTTTCTAGAGAAGACCCTAATCCAACTTTTCCTAATTCAAGCCAAACATTCACCGTCGGTATTTGCACGGATGAGCGATTTCCCAGTAGAAGAAATCCCATTAGAGGCCAACGGAAACCTTGAAAACTGCACGAAAATCAGTTCGTGCGCTTAATTGGAGTATAAATCAAATTGGTGCAAGTTCTCAGCAACTACAAATTGGATCGTCTTATGCCGTCTCACTTTCCTAGAGATCGGGGACACTTTTCCTTTTTTGTTACCGCTGCCGGCCATGCTTTCTTGTAAGAGGAGGGGGCGGGTAACACAGAGTGAAGCACGAACACGTACACGGTCAGATCTTGTCGGAGTGGTGAAAGGGTGGATGAGAAACAGGTTGAATTAGAAAGATAACTTGAGAAACGCTAGTCTTGAAACTCATCTAAACCTTTGTGTGCTTGTGTAAACTATCATCTTCTATAAGAGGGATTATCAGCCTTGAAAATGATTCAGATTCAAGTTGATTGACTTTACGAAATTTTTGCATGTGGTTGTTTCAGAATATACAGCATGTCAATTAGGTATGTAGCGTAAATCCAACAGACGATTCTTTTACATTCTTTTACGACAAGAGTTCATATAAATATAATAAGTGACATATAAATCCGAACACCCAGTTTAAATGGTTTTATTTTAATAAAATTTTGTATAAGTACTTAATGAAGCATAATAAGTAAATGATAAAATTTTCAAAATGATTGCACTGCTTTAAAGCCCTTTGACCTTTAATAATGTGTGGATGCACCCTGATGTGCTACGCATTCTCCAACGCGCCTAGGCATGCTTCTGATCAGGTGGTCAATGTCCTTCTGTGGTATCTCATTCCAGGCAACCACCAACTCCTCTCGAAGTGCTTCTAGAGTCTGAGGAGGACGTTGCAAATTTAGCAATCTCCTACCCATCATATCCCACACGTGCTCAATTGGGGATAAGTCGGGAGATCTTGGTGGCCATGGTAACAATGTGACATCATTATGTTGAAAGAAGTCTATTGTGACTCTTGCAACATGTGGTCGGGCATTATCTTGTTGGAAAGTTGGATCTACCAGGGTGTCAAGATAGGGGTTCTAGAACTTCGTGGATATAACGCTGCGCGTTCATGTTACCTCTGATGAAGATTAAAGGTGACCTGGAACCATAAGCTATAGCACCCCAAACCATAACTCCAACAGTGTGATGAACATGTCTTTCAACAAAAAACTGTGGATTCCTCCTTTCACCACGTCGCCTTCTAACCCTGGCACGACCATCGTGCATGCCTAAACAAAATCGAGACTCGTCACTAAGGACAATACTGTTCCATTCCTGATCCCAGAGTGACCGTTGTCTGCACCACTCAAGGCGATTACGTCGGTGTTCTCGAGTTAAAGGAAGGGCCCAGTGTGGCCGGTATGAAAACAAGCCAAAACTTCTCATTCGTCGGTAAACACTTCGTATGCCAACAGGTCTTCCGTGTTCTGCAAACCATTCATTTGCAATCGACCTGGTAGTGGAGAAACGGTCCCTTAAGGCCAATAATCTTAGGCGGCGATCTTCACGGTCTGTTGTTCTACGGCGGCGTCCAGTGCCCCTTGCTCTTTGCGTACGGCCTTCTCGAAGCCATGCCTGACAACACCTAACCACAGTGTCTACACTTCTTTGCACTCTAACTGCAATTGCCCGAAAAGAAAGTCCAGCTTCCCGAAGGCCCACTATACGGCCCCTATCAAACTCACTAAGTTGACGAAATCGTACAGGTCTCCGTACTCTAGGCATCGTAACCGATCGTAAAGGATGTCAAGAACCAAAATCCGCCAACGTTGATTCTTTACTGCGGCTGAAATATTCATTTTTAGAGCGTTAGTGAATTAAAAAAAAGCAGTATAAAAACCGGAATGTCCAACTGATAAGGCTGAAAATTTTTTCACCTAGTAAGTAAGATAAATACATTCACCAACTTTTATTAAAATAAAACCATTTAAACTGGGTTTATATGTCACCTAGTATAGTTCACTTCCTTCTTCTTGAATACTACCAACCTGAATGGCACCTCTAATTTTCACAATTGTAGGATTACAGTCACCTTCCATAGCTTTCACTTTCTTTCCCAATCTAACAATTTAATTGCTTTATTACCAGTTTTTTTTCTTCGATCTTGATTTCATGTTGTTGATTTTTTTTAATAAGCCTCTAGTATCTAACGGTTTACCGAATGCCGATTCGTATTTTTTCAACATTTCATCAAGGCATCGTCCCTTCTCATTTTTATTTTTGGAACTTGTAACTTTTGCAAAATAATGGGAGCAATGGCATATTTCAGCTCTTCCGGATATGCTTCTCTTTTATGAATACGGCTCATGGTGTTAACATTTCAAAAAAATGGTTTCTCGTAATATCTTAAATATACTGTATATAATTTTATTGTAATCTGTTGCTGGCATTTAAAACATTGAATTTAGCCCTAACTTGCTTATATTTATCCAGCGGAGTCTAAAGCCGGATCTGAACGAATATTTGTGACAAAAAGATGTACACCACTGACTTTTGTACAATTTTCATTATGTTCATTGGATTAAGCACATAGAAATACCACTTATTTGTCTCTTGAATTTTTTTCGTATCTTGTTTAGTTTTCGAGATAAAAGTTCACTTACAATACCTGTACCACACAAGGGATATGGGGAAAAGTTTCTTTCGGAAGTTATGTTTTTATAATTATAATCATGTAACAGCAAAAACAAATACTAAATAGCAATTACGTAATTAATGATGTAAAATTATAAAAAAATAATAATTTCCATGAGAAACGTTTCCCGTTATGCCTTGTATGGTCCAGGGATATGCAATTAAGTCGACTTCTTTTTTTCGAAAACTAAGCAAGATACGAAAAAACCAAGGGAAAAAAATTGTGTTTCTATTTGCTTAATCTAAAGAATATAAAAAATGGCACAAAAGTGAGTGGCGTACATTTTTTTGTCACAAATATTCGTTCAGATCCGTCTCGAGACGCCACTGGAATTAGTAAATTTAATCAAGTTAGGGCTACACTAGCTCTCTAATGTTATAAATATTATCAGCAAATTATAACAAAAATAAATAAAGGATATTTTAAGATAATTACGAAAAACCATTTTTTTTTAAATTCTAGGACCCTGTATCTTGAGAATGAAGAAATTGCTGACATATGTTTATACAGGGTGTCCGCAAAGTGTAGACGTGTAGATCTTGAAAACATAAGCAATTTTTCTTAGTACCATATACACGAATGTCTTAAGGGAACCGAGATAAAGGGCTCTGCAACATCAAAAATATCTGAATACCGTCCTGTAGCCGCGACCCGCGACATCCCCGAGTGGTACTAGGACACTAGCTCAACCCGACGACAGAACTGGGTCGGGGTCAGTGTGTCAGGTCAGTATACAACCTTCAATCGACGGTTACGGTCACGCGTGTAGAGGTAAACGAACCCGTATAATCGATTGCGTTTCAAAAAAAAATAATAACGGCACACTCATACACCAATAATGAACTCGTTGATATGTTGTTAATTTATGGCGAATGTCTTCAAAATGCTACAGAGGCTTCGCGAGTGTATGCAGATCGTTTCCCTAGACGACATCATCCAAGGCCCCGCAGATTTGTGTACCTGGTCCAGAGAGTCAGGGATACGGGCCATTTGGAGGAATTTCGAGGTGGGCACAGTGGGAGGCCTAGACAACTACGAATGGTGCAAGTTGAGGAAGAACTACTGAATCGCGTAGACGAGAATCCCTCAACAAGCACTAGAGACGTGGCTAGAGAAGTGCAAGTATCAAAAACTAAAGTATGGCAAACGCTGCGTGAAGAGGGGCTGTATCCGTTTCACGTCCAACGCGTACAAGCCCTTCAACCTGACGATGTTCCAGCAAGAGTGCGGTTTTGTGAGTGGTTGTTGCATCAACATGACAATAATCCGGACTTTTTGAAGTGCATATTGGTGACAGACGAATCTACGTTCACGCGTAATGGGGTGAATAACTTTCGCAACACTCATGTTTGGTCAGTAGAAAATCCGCACGCTGTCCGTCGGGCACATTTTCAACAAACATTTTCGGTGAATGCTTGGGCTGGCATGGTGAACGGTATGCTTATTGTACCATTTATTCTCCCAAATAGATTGGACGGGATGCAATACCTAGACTTTTTACGCAACATTTTGCCTTCCTTGTTAGAAGATATGCCATTAAGTGTAAGACAATCAATGTGGTTTCTGCACGATGGTGCACCGACCCATTTTAGACGCGAAGTGCGTGAGTTTTTGAATGAACTATTTCCGAATAGGTGGATCGGATCTCCAGACTTAACACCATGTGATTTTTTTCTTTGGGGAGAAATGAAACGCTTAGTGTACAAAACTGAAGTGCATACGGTTGACGAACTTCGTCTCAGAATTGAACAAGCTGGTGCTTTCATTCGGGGGAAGGACTCCATTCTCAAAGCCTGCACCGATGCTTGGCTACGTCGTGCACGCATCTGAGTTTTTGAATCAAACGGCGATAACTTCGAACAATACCTATAAAGTACGTTTACCTAAAAACTGAAAACGCGGCAACGCCGTGGTCTGCACCACCACCTGCGTCTGCTCGGTAGCGCATCAGCTGATTTCATTTTCTGTTGGAGCGGTATGATTTCGGGCAGAGAAGTACTTAGCCCTTCTCGTCAACTGGAGAGTGAGTACTTTTTCCTTTACTTTTTTACTTGGTCGCCGTCGTTTCACTACATATTACCTTTGTTATTTCAAGGGTAGTTGTTTCTGAAAAGGACAACCCCAACTTTGCGGACACCCTGTATAAACTTTTTGTCTTAAAATTACTCAAAAACTCGTTTGTTGGCTTATGGTGCATACTTAAGTATGTATTTTTGACATTACCAGATTTTGGGAAATTTGTCAAGAAAACGTCCATTTTCACAAGCTTTTCTTTACGTTCACGTTTGTGCGAAAAATAAACAGTGAATCTGTATAGTCACCTCTATACTAAAGATATCAAATGGAAGGCTTGATGATGAAAACATAAAAAGCAAAGTGGTGTCAATGCTAGTCCAATATGGCGGATGCTGTAAATACCGTGTATACAAATTTTAAACGCTAAATGGCCTATCCTGTAACAGAACTAGCTCAGTCTATTGATCTATAGTTTGGGCGTTCCAACATAACTCGTATGACATCCCTGGAATTTAATTCAAAATAATTTATCGATTCCCCTATATCATCCGACATCGAAATAGAGTCACATCTTTTCAATAATCTCCCCATCAAACAGTTTATTGAGCACATAAAGATGAGTCTATAAATTCCAGTCGACGGGTTCCGGCTTTATCTGTAGCGACACAACATGGGTAGATTTGATCGTTGCGTAACGTGGAAAACAATTTAATGTCATTTGACAATGTTTGCTGTGGCTTCAGTTAAAACGGTAGTTCAAGAATACAAGATGTTCAGACGACTGTGACTTTCCTTTTCAAAAACCGCTATTGAAGTAACGGAGCTTATACTTAAGTAATATACCACTTTTGGAATGGGTTTCTAGCAGTCCAGATCTGTCACATATTCAAAACTTTGTGGCACGAGATTAAAAAGGTTCTACGACAACATCCTGCTCGTACAATCACCGAACTGAGACAAAAGCTTCAAGAAATATGGGATTGTTTTACACCAAATTTTTGCCAAAACTTGGTTAACACTATGCCCCAAAGAATTTCAGCCCTAATAAAAAATAAAGCTGATATTACCCAATGGTAATCTTTCAATTGTTGCTTTGTTAACTTCGCGCATTTATTCGCACATTGTTTATTTGTTCAGATGTTCTATTAGTTATAGGTCTAAGTGATTTCAAATATGTATACTAAGTGACATATAAATCCGAACACCCAGTTTAAATGGTTTTATTTTAATAAAATTTTGTATAAGTACTTAATGAAGCATAATAAGTAAATGATGAAAATTTCAAAATGATTGCACTGCTTTAAAGCCCTTTAACCTTTAATAATGTGTGGATGCACCCTGATGTGCTACGCATTCTCCAACGCGCCTAGGCATGCTTCTGATCAGGTGGTCAATGTCCTCCTGTGGTATCTCATTCCAGGCAACCACCAACTCCTCTCGAAGTGCTTCTAGAGTCTGAGGAGGACGTTGCAAATTGAGCAATCTCCTACCCATCATATCCCACACGTGCTCAATTGGGGATAAGTCGGGAGATGTTGGTGGCCATGGTAACAATGTGACATCATTATGTTGAAAGAAGTCTATTGTGACTCTTGCAACATGTGGTCGGACATTATCTTGTTGGAAAGTTTGATCTGCCAGGGTGTCAAGATGGGGTAAAAGATGGGGTTCTAGAACTTCGTGGATATAACGCTGCGCGTTCATGTTACCTCTGATGAAGATTAAAGGTGACCTGGAACCATAAGCTATAGCACCCCAAACCATAACTCCAACAGTGTGATGAACATGTCTTTCAACAAAAAACTGTGGATTCCTCCTTTCACCACGTCGCCTTCTAACCCTGGCACGACCATCGTCTATGCCTAAACAAAATCGATACTCGTCACTAAAGACAATACTGTTCCATTCCTGATCCCAGAGTGACCGTTGTCTGCACCACTCAAGGCGATTACGTCGCTGTTCTCGAGTTAAAGGGAGGACCCAGTGTGGCCGGTATGAAAACAAGCCAAAACTTCTCATTCGTCAGTAAACACTTCGCATGCCAATAGGTCTTCCGTGTTCTGCAAACCATTCATTTGCAATGGACCTGGTAGTGGAGAAACGGTCTCTTAAGGCCAATAATCTTAGGCGGCGATCTTCACGGTCTGTTGTTCTACGGCGGCGTCCAGTGCCCCTTGGTCTTTGCGTACGGCCTTCTCGAACCCATGCCTGACAACACCTAACCACAGTGTCTACACTTCTTTGCACTCTAACTGCAATTGCCCGAAAAGAAAGTCCAGCTTCCCGAAGTCCCACTATATGGCCCAGATCAAACTCACTAAGTTGACGAAATCGTACAGGTCTCCATACTCTAGGCATCGTAACCGATCGTAAAGGATGTCAAAACTTTACTGCGGCTGAAATATTCATTTTTAGAGCGTTAGTGAATTAAAAAAAAGCAGTATAAAAACCGGAATATCCAACTGATAAGGCTGAAAATTTTATCACTTGTTATTTACAGTAAGATAGATACATTCACCAACTTTTATTAAAATAAAACCATTTAAACTGGGTGTTCGGATTTATATGTCACTTAGTATATATAAGTATATAAGTAAATAGTTTCGTCATGTTTAGTTTATAAATTCATGGTACAAATCTTAAAGTGGGCCAACTGAACTGGGCAGGGGCTCGTATACTTACTGAACACACGAATTTACTTTTTACAATAAAATCATTATGAGTCCAAATAGTTTATTTCGCCTTATCCGAAATTTCGATTATCCGAAAGCACTTGGGTCCACATTATTTCAGATAATCGGGGTCCTCCTGTATATCGATTTCAATTTTTAAAAGGCTACAGTGGATACATAAGTCCAATTTAAAAAATATATTTTTGTTTCTAATACGAAACGGTGGAAACACTATCACCCATTATGTGACGTCATACAAACTTTAAACAATGAAACGTCATCCTTATGTCAGTTGTGAGGCTAACGTTGCCTTCTATAAATATTTCTGAAAAACTCCTAATCAACGAAAAAGTTTATCGTTTTCTCGATTTATTGCAAGAACAATATTGGACTTGGGATACGTAAGAACTGCACAGTAAAATGTAAAACACGTTCCGAACATAAGGTATGCTCCCAGCAATGCACAGTGTTGCGTATATTCATTTCCCTGGGCAGAGCTTTCCTGGAGTCTTGAGCGATGTGTTTTTACATTCTCGATTATTCTTATATAAGTTTGAGAGGTAATGTTTCTGTCAGACGCTGTTTACAAACAGCATTTAATTGATGGCCCAAACATGGCCCACAGCGTTTTTGCTTGCCTAAGAAAAATATATTTTTAAACTAGTTTTACGGTCTTTTAGGTAGAATTTTTTTGGTCTAATAGAAAGATGTTGACAGTTTAAGACCTAATTAAAAAAGTGTCAACTAGCCTAATATCCTCTATTGAGGAGACCGTATCTACCATACCTTCAGAATCAGCGGCATCTACCGGCCAAAGAGGTGACCCGAATGTCAAATACAAACTGAGACAGTTCCAACAGGCATCTTTCTGTTTGACTAGTGATCGATTATAGTAATTGGTGGCCCTTTGTGCTCTATTAATTCCTTAGATTCTATATCCTGGATAGGATAGTTATAACATCTCAAGTAGAACCTATGTCTGGTACAAGGCTCTGTATTAAAAATTGCTTAGTGGTATTTTTAAATGTATGTTTAGTTACTCAGCTTTCGTTCGTTGTCCTAGCTGAGACCTCAGACCAAGCCTAGACCATGCTGGCGTTAATTAATGCCCAATTAAAGTAAGCGTTAGATATGCTACACAGGGATTGACGATCCTAACGCCGTCTATGATACAGTAGCAGCATCAATCACCCTAACTTTTTTTAAAGTATGTTTCTATCTCAACTTTGTGCTGTCCCATGGATGACAGCAGTATCTTCAGGACCCTTTTTTAACGGCCGAATATATACGTAGTATATGGCTAGCTCCTTTTAGGTAGAATACGTTAATCAATGCTTGAAGGCAGTTGTAAAAAAAATAATATCATATCGACAAGATCGTTATTGCTATAGGAGTGTGCATTTTCAGCATTTAGAATTTGATTTGCAAACAAACAGCTTCCTGAATACTGACGCGCGTTTTTTCGAAACCCATTAAGATGTCTTGAGCTTTTCTTTTTTTATTGTTACAAGACCCAAAGGAGAATCCTAACCTTGAAGACGCCTTGTGTAGTGTAGTTCCCGAATCATTCGTTAGTAATAAAACGATACTCGGATAAATAATCTTTCCACCCCAGTCGTAAATGAGAAGGATACCCACCATATGCAACAACAATATAGTTATATTACCGTTTTACGAGCTATAAAATGATGGAGCTGATGTAGCTATAATACGGCGGAGGGCTGATAATTCCGTCAACGTTGGCGCTGGAGTTTCATAGCTCAAATGTTTTTGAACTGATGCGCATCGAAATATTACAACCATGAAGACTAGATATAGGAGGGTAAACTGCACGAGGGAAGACACGCGATTGTTGGGATCAATATTGTCAGTAACGAGGGCGTGTATACAGATTCACATGATATATATAGAGAAAATAATCATGCTACTATACAGGGTGTCCGCAAAGTTGGGGTTTTCCTTTACACGATGTGTAGATCTTGAAAACATAAGCAATTTTTCTTAGTACCATATACACCAATGTCTTAAGGGAACCGAGATAAAGGGCTTTGCAACATCAAAAATATCTGAATACCGTCCTGTAGCCGCGACATCACCGACTGGTACAAGGTCACTGACTCAACCCGACGACAGAACTGGGTCGAGGTCAGTGTGTCAGGTCAGTATGCAACCTTCAACCGACGGTTACGGTCACGCGTGTAGAGGTAATCGCGTAGACGAGAATCCCTCAACTAGAGACGTGGCTAGAGAAGTGCAAGTATCAAAAACTAAAGTGTGGCAAACGCTGCGTGAAGAGGGGCTGTATCCGTTTCACGTCCAACGTGTACAAGCCCTTCAACCTGACGATTTTCCAGCAAGAGTGCGGTTTTGTGAGTGGTTGGTTGCATCAACATGACAATAATCCGGACTTTTTGAAGTGCATATTGGTGATAGACGAATCTACGTTCACGCGTAATGGGGTGAATAACTTTCGCAACACTCATGTTTGGTCAGTAGAAAATCCGCACGCTGTCCGTCGGGCACATTTTCAACAAACATTTTCGGTGAATGTTTGGGCTGGCATGGTGAACGGTATGCTCATTGGACTATTTATTCTCCCAAATCGGTTGGACGGGATGCAATACCTAGACTTTTTACGCAACATTTTGCCTTCCTTGTTAGAAGATGTGCCATCAAGTGTAAGACAATCAATGTGGTTTCTGCGTCTGCTCGGTAGCGCGTCAGCTGATTTGATTTTCTGTTGGAGCGGTATGATTTCGGGCAGAGACGTACTTAGCCCTTCTCGTCAACTGGAGAGTGAGTACTTTTCCCTTTATTTGTTTACTTGGTCGCCCTCGTTCACTACACATTAACTTTGTTATTTCAAGGGCAGGACACCCTGTATATATATATATAGGTGAAAATTTAAAGCTTCCGCCTTTTGTTGGGTACTTCGACAAAATTTAAGCAAAGAGGACTCTTTATACTTTTTTTAATTCTCTCTAGCTTTCAATGGACTTTGCCATCATCATCAGGAGCTGCAATTACAATGATAACAGTAGCAACAAAAGTGTAAAATGAATTTAAATTGACTCAACTTACAGTAGTATGTGAGGATGTTGCTAATTGTTGTTTACGTATAGGATGAGGGAAACGTCCAGTAACATGGTGAGAGCTGGATAGATGGTACAATGGTCAAAATTATATAAAATATGGCAAGAACAAGTTAAAAACAGATTAAAAACTATTTAAAAACATTAGTTCATTACATCGTGAAGCCACTTGATGATTGCACAAAATGGTGGTCATGGAATAATGAGTGAGATGAACCCTTTGACAGAAGGCCGAAGGTTGTCAATGTCTGTGTTGAAAGATGGAACGAATTGTGGGCGTGTGTGACCACCATTTTGTGCAATCATCAAGTGGCTTCACGATGTAATGCTCTAATGTTTTTAAATAATTTTTAATCTGTTTTTAACTTGTTCTTGTCATATTTGATATAATTTTGACCATTGTACCATCTATCCAGCTCTTACCATGTGCTGGACGTTCCCTCATCCTATACGTAAACAACAATTAGCAACATCCTCACATACTACTGTAAGTTGAGTCAATTTAAATTCATTTTACACTTTTGTTGCTACTGTTATCATTGTAATTGCAGCTCCTGATGATGATGGCAAAGTCCATTGAAAGCTAGAGAGAATTAAAAAAAGTATAAAGAGTCCTCTTTGCTTAAATTTTGTCGAAGTACCCAACAAAAGGCGGAAGCTTTAATTTTTCACCTAACTGGTCTAGACGACAATGACCACGTCTCAAGTTATATATATATATATATATATATAATAGAGAGAGAGATAGAGAGACATATAGAGAGAGATAGAGATAGAGAGAGAGAGCACAGCACCTTAAACACATTTCTGAAACAATAGCTATAGTAGATAGCCAGCCTTCATTCTTTGGCCGCACCCCCACTCTATGAGTTCGCCCTCCTATATTTAGTCTTCTGGTTACAACCAAGAATGATAGAAACACGGAAGGGTTGAAAACAGCTCACATTATTGGTACATAGTCGATAATTCTGGCAACGATGCCTGTGTAAGGTTATATAACTCGTGCTTCTGCATATTTAGCGCAAAATTTAGTACGTGAAATACATTCCGGCTACAATAGATATCCTGTCTCCATTCTCGACGCTTTTGATCTCACATCCAGTCTATGAGCTTACCCTCCTATATCTAGGCTTCATGGTTACAACCAAGGATGATAGAACCACGGGAGGATTCAAGACAGCTCACATCGTCGAAAAAGAAAGCAACGTTGGCGCTCAAATATTCCCGGACTGATGTGCGTCAAAATATTACAACCATGAAGACTAGATACAGGATGTTAAGCTGCATAAGGAAAGGCACGTATGCGTATGAAGCCAATACTGTCGGTAAGGAAGAGGCTCTCGAGAATTTAAGTGTGCGGCCGAAGATGAAGTTAACTATATATCTGCAAAGCTTCTCAGGAAGGCCATAGGATGGAAGCTTGCCTAAGAGGGCAGCATCCCACAGCTGATCGAAAAACCAAAGACATGAGCCTTATCAGGAAACTCAATGATTTTACTCCACATTTGTATGACGTATTACGTTAAGTCGGAAACCATACTGCCTGCCGCTAATCAAGCCATGATGATCGAGACACTCTAGAAGCTCCCTATTTATACACTTTTTCATCACGTTCTTGCAATAGCTTCCAAAATCCATGGAATCTCGATTGAATTTTATCGCTTCATGAGTTTTTCAACCGTAAATAATATTCATAAATTTCATGAGACCGATATATCTAGATTTTGTATTATGTACATACTAATTTCAAATTAATTTAGGAACGGATATCCTGTGGATAAAAATAATATAATGCCAAGTATATATTTTTTTTCTTCCTGACACGCTGTCCGGCGGAATATCAAGCTGAAATTTCACAGCGTGCCAGACTTAATAAAATGACAGATGTGTACGTGGCTGTGATATTATTCTGAGGCTTAACGTGCGAATATTAAATAACACTCAATTACAGATACATCAGACCTTAGCGTTATATCAAACTGGTAACCTCTTGTTCGTTTTCCATATTTTCAAATACTTTACTCCTTTAGTTTGTGTTATTCATTCAAATGCAACCTATACAAATGTAAAAACACTAGAAAACCATCCTCTTTGGAGACAATAGCGTTTAAAATTTTCTTTAACACAGAGATACAATGAATATTCAGTCACCATTCTTGATTTTTGTACAGATCAGCTTAGGTTGCACGTCTGTTTTCAAATAATAATAATAATAATAATAATAATAATAAATAATAATAATAATAATAATAATAATAATAATATTTATTCACTCAATGTACAAAAGCTTACAGACTTCAGAAAGTGCAGAACAGCTGTATCAGATATTCTGTTGGAATCCGAAGAAGGGAGCGAGTGTCTCCATTTATTCAAGAAGTGAATTGGTTGACGATGAGGCAGAGGTGGTTGGTTCACATTTTATGTTTGGTTCATAGCATTTTATTGACCAAATACCCTATATACTTAAATAATAAGTTATCCTTGAGAAGTCAGCATCATGCAGCCAACCTCCGTTTCGTTGGTTACACCCTTAACACGCCCCATCATAGAACCACCCTATTTACTAAGAGTTTTCTCTTTTGTTGCACCCAATCGCTGTAATATGCCCCTGTCAGCTTTAAAGTTTTATCTGTTCACTTTTAGGTCAAAAGTAAAAAAAATGTTTTGAAAATATGTCATAATACCTTATATTATTTAGTTTTTAACTTATGTAATGGTGTAACTGTTAACTGTGAATATATATGATTTTTTCTTTAAATTTAAAAAATGCCTATTCTTGGCATAATAGATTTTTCATTATTGTTACTCAACAATGTTTATGTCTCCTAGATTTTGTATTATAATTTTGTTTGGCCCTGGTTGGTATGAAAAACAGCTTTTAGCTGACACCCGCCAGGTTAAATAAAGGCTATTATTATTATTATTATTAACAAACAATATGAGTAAATAAATATAAAATCAAAACAGGCCCAATAGAAGGCATCGCCTGTACATGGACCAATAATTTAAGTTGAAACTGTAGAATGCAAATGATAAATGTATTTAGTTGATGTTCGTATTTATGAGTTTATGAATTTCAGTCCTAGATATAGAATGTAGCCACTTTTTTAAATTTCTTTTGAAACAATTTCCGAAACGTAAATCTTTTAAGTCTTTAGGTATAATTTCATAAAATTTAGGCGCTAAATAGAGATATGATAGCTGCATTATAGATTTAAGCGGTTGAGGAACTACTGTGCCACGAATTTTGTACCTGGTATAATGATTATGTTTAATTTTTTGGTCGGTGTTTACAAATTTATGGTATACTACAACTATTTAAAACTGTAATTACTCATACGCGTGATCAACACGTGATCAGAGCTCGATCCCGGCTACCTTCCAGTACAGCCGTATAGCGTACGACATATTATGTCGTTTCTGTGGCTTTGCGGTGGTCAACAGCACAGACAGAGATGGAAATAATAGCTGATTGTTCTCCGCCGGTAGAACCAATGAAATCAAAGACGCGCCTCGACCGGCAGACTCATAGGCGTCGGCAACGCATTGGAACGTGTTTCGTTGAGCGATCGCGTATTGTGTGTTTTTATAAGAATAGTTGTGTGATTGTTATTGTTGTGGTTTCTGTGGTTACTGTTTTGGTTATACTTAACCATGGAGAGTACAAATGGCACGAGTGGAAGTACTGAAAGCCAGGGAATAAGTAGACGGCTTCGTAAAGCACTGAAGAGGGACGCGAAAGAAATCGTGCTCAACGTGTTCAATTATCTGAACAGAACTAGGTCGCAGGGAGATGCACTCGCGCGTTGTGAAAGTATGACAGGCGTTCCAGAGTGGATCATTCGCAGGGTGGTGCATGAAAAGAAGAAACTGGAGCTACTACTGATCCAAAGTTTAATTTGAAGTGACGAAAGGCCGTTAAATTGGATGACGATAGCAAAATGGCGTTAAGGCGAACCGTACATTCATTCTTCTTTAGGAATGAGATACCAACCCTCAAGGCTGTACATGCAGCGATCAAGGAAAATGAAATTATACCCCAAATGAGCGTCGAGGTAATGAGGAAATCCCTGCACGAAATTAATTTTCGTTACGAAACGCGTAATCGGAAGTCAGTATTGATAGAGAGACCTGAAATAGTCGCCTGGCGTCGAAAATACCTACGCGAAATGATTGAATATAGGCGACAAATCAGAAAAATCTATTATTTGGACGAGACATGGGTAAATGCAGGTCACGCAGTTAAAAAAACCTGGATAGACAAAAACGTAGTGAGTAACCGACAAGCAAGCATTGAAGGTTTGTCAACAGGTCTTCGTGGACCGTCAGGGAAAGGTCAAAGATTGATCGTAACTCATATTGGTAGCGATAGTGGCTTTTTAAAAGAGTGTGACTTGATTTTTGTCTCTAAGAAAGGAGGTGATTACCATGACGAAATGAATGCCAGCTGCTTCGAGAGCTGGTTTCAAGGGGTGCTTCAGCGAGTTGAGCCCAACTCTGGGATCGTCATGGATAATGCTTCCTACCATAGTCGTCGAGCCGAACGTGTACCGACTATGTGATCTCGAAAAAGTGACATGCAGCAATGGTTGCGCGAAAAAGGAATCCCGTTTGACGATTCATGTGTGAAAGCGGAATTGTATGAAAAAATTAAACAGCACAAACCTGCGAACATTAGTTACGTGACTGATGAGATGGCCCGTCAATGTGGTGTCACTGTGCTGCGGTTACCGCCCTACCACTGTGAACTGAACCCAATAGAGATCATCTGGGCTCAAGTGAAGGGGTATATTGCGCGCCATAACACAACCTTCAAATTACCAGACGTTAAGGTTTTACTTGAGACTTCCATACAGCCGTCATGTTGTGAAGGAAGAAACAAAAATGTGGCAGCTTGACCACCACATCGACACCATCATAGAGCCAGTTATAGTCAATTTCAACGAGGAAAGCGATAGCGACAGTTTATTACTGTCAGATGTAAGTGGAAGCGACGATGAATAAAGGTAATTCCCAAATTTTTGACTTACAATATGTTTCAAACCACTCGTTATTAAGCATGTGACAAATCTAGTGCACCCATGTTAAACATTCATACCCCGCCTATGAACAGCCGACTACTGGTAGTTAGTGATGTTCACGTGAACATCGATGAGTCATTACAGTTTTAGATAGTTATAGTATAGTGAGTGATACTGTGTAAGAAATAAAGCTGTCTTATATCATACATTCGAACATCTGCGTATAATTTTTCAGTGGGATAAAGTTTCGGTTTTTAAATATCATTTTTAGAATACTTTTTTGAAAAACATCTAAATTATAGATATGTGAGGAACATGCAGCTCCCCATGCTAATATACCATATGTGAGATGAGGCTCAATCACTGCATGGTATAATGTTCGAAGATATTTTTCTATCAATATATTCCCAAGGTATTTAATTTTGTAGGATACAAATCTAACTTTCTTTAAAATATAATTGACATGGAATGTCCCATCGTAAGTGAGGATCCAAGACCACTCCAAGGTATTTTATGTTAGGCACTCTATTAATTTGCATTTTTGGATCATTAATATTGAAGGAGAAATTTGTGTAATTTGGCAGATGTCTAGCATAAGATCCAAATGGTAAAAAATGTGTTTTAGAGTAGTTAATGCTTAATTTTCTACTGTTAAACCACTGAATAATTTTGATAAAATCATTTTCAATTACATTTTTCAGATCAGACCAGTCAGTGCCTTCATATAATATTGCAGTATCATCTGCAAAACTAGTTATTTTGCCAACACAATTAATTTGGAAAATATCATTTAAATATATATTGAATAACAGCGGACCTAAGACAGTTCCTTGTGGGACACCACACTTAATATACATTTCTTTACTAAATGATCCTGATATCTGCGCAGATTGTGGGCGATTTGACAAATAACTTTCGATCAGTGAGTACGCGTTTCCTCTGAAACCAATTCTCTCCAATGCTTCTAATAATAATTTGTGATTAACTGTGTCGAAAGCTTTCTTTAAATCAACAAAAATGCAGATTGAAGGGATTCTGTTATCAATATTTTGATGTATTTGATTTACAATTTTAGTTATTGCGTCCGATGTAGCCTTCCCTTCTGTAAATCCTTATTGATTTTCACTAATGGTTCTAATGATTTTCTTTTGAAGGACAGATACCTCCTTCACTCTACAACAATTGCCCCAACAGATGATTCCATATTTAAGAGCAGAGTGCACATACGCAAAATAATACGTTCTTAACAATGTCATATCAGCGTAATGGCGAAGCTGCCATAATACATAACAGTGCTTATACAGTTTGCCTGAGATTACGTCAACATGCTCTTTCCATGATAAATTCTCATCTGAATGAATACCAAGAAACTTGACAGAAGTCGATCGCTTTATGCTAAAACACTTTGAACATTTTTATGCGCGTTAAATAAGACCAGATTCGTTTTGCTGCTATTAAGGGCAAGACCGTTAGCATACAGCATTTTCTTATAAACCTCGGCAGCTGTTTGGCTTAAATTTAAGAATGCTACCTTCTTGTTACAATAATATGTCATTGATATATAAAAATAAAATGCAGCAATGAAACAGAAGCATTTCTACTTATGAATTCTTTAGAGACATAAACAGACTTACAGAATGCTTAATCTTTAACTAAAATCGAGTAAATATCCAACTCACTTGACTACCGTGAGAAAAACCGGCTCCTTAAGCCAGCCCTGTTAAAAGGGAGCTCTCGCGTCCTCTGCTGGTCAGTAGGACGACTACTTCTAGCCTTGGGATCATCACCGCAGCGGGGCGTGGTCGCGTAGTTGTCCTACCGTCCAGTAGAGGGAGTGACATCTCTGTTAACAGTGACAGGGCTGGCTTGAGGAACGGGTTTTTTTGAACGGTGATCAGATAAATTGATTATTCACTCGGTGCTTGCTGAAGAATAAGCAGTCCGCAATTTTGTTTTGTTTGCTTGTTAAATATTTAGTTAGCATTAATGCTACAATATCAATTTCGTATAATTATTCGTTTACACTTTTTTTTGCATCAATTTTCTATAATTTTACATTCTTGTCTATCAAAATTACATCAGTATGTTCTTTGAGTACTCATAAAGTGATTGATTTTTTAATTTCACCTTGAATATTCATGCCTTAAAGGCATACCTGTATTATGGTCTTTAACGCATTGTTACAAAATACAGCATATCGGCGTCCGCTATCAGTTTCGCATACGTGTACATACAATGGACATAAAATGATATACATAGCAGAGTGAGTTGGTGCTGATAAAACATTTACGCGCCAATTATTTACCAATTTATCAATCCATTTTACCTCTAGAATTAAAATATTGATAGACGTCCACATGGTATTGTGCTATATTTGAAACGAGATAGACATATAGACATACAATAGATAGCAATTCATTTTGTCTTATAGATGTGTACACGTCATGCATGCTGGAGAAGTTCTAGTATACTCAGATATACAGGGTGTCCCAATTTGATCTATCCAGTTAAATATTTTGAAAACTACGCATCCTAGAAAGAAAGTTTCAAACAAAAGTTATTGTGGTATAAGGGACAAAATAATGTTGATCATGATCTTGACTATGACTCCCTGTTGTTAAATCGGGGAAGAAAAGAGGAGGAAGTTTTGGGATCGAATGTGACATTGAAAATAATCCGCTTTCGGAAGAATATTTGTGAGATTGGTGAAAATCACTCAAGAGTAACGTCCATGAACATGAGCATGGCGATCAAGCTTGATTCAAAATTTTTAAATATGACCCTCTTTTTTATACTAGAATCGATAAAAGCAGGACATTACACGTCTGAAAAATAGCAAGAAATTTTATGTCTAAGCGTGTAAACTCTCAATGAACTAAATTAAGCTTGAGGTCATATTTTGATGAATCTCACCAAATCATACAATTTCAGTGTCGAACATTTTCGTTAGATTGCATTGTTTTCGAGAAGTTTTGATGTGACCTTTACATGACCTTGACTTAGGCATAGAAATCAAGGCGTTGCCTAATCAATAACATTTAAGCTTTACATAACCTCGAGTTTGAGGTCAAGGTCACACTCTGCTCTGCCAATTCCATGATAAACAGGAGCGATTTTCTTCGAAAAATTTGACTTTAAGTTCAAGTCAAGATCACGGTCAAGCTTACATTTGGACGCCCCCACATATCTGTGCAGTCGAACATTTTTTCTAGAGCAAATTATTTTCAATGTCTTGATCTGAAGTTGAAAAGCCTTGATCTTGACCTTGAAGGTATTGATCAAGGTCATACTCGGACGTAAAATTTCCTTACGACCTTGAAGGTTGTAGTCACGGTCATGGTCAAGGTCGTTATGATTGTACCACCTCGGATACCAATAGCATCTGTTTGTAGCTTTTTTCTAGGCTGCGTACCTTTTGGAATATTTATATAGGGGATTAAAACAGGACACCCTGTATAAGGAAGAGATAGAGAAGGCAAATATACCTATTCCGCAATAGGGATGTCCTACCGATATTCGATAGATCAATACAAACTGAGTTACAAGTTATTAATGTTCAGTTTTGTTTGTTTCCCGATATTTGTTAACTTAATTTATTTATAGATTGTATCCTCATTTCTCCTTGCCATTGTTTAAGTGCGTGGTCGGAAGCGGCTGTGTTCTTGATGAAATTTTTGTAGGCCAGGGGAACAGGTGCGATTGCCTTATCACAAAAAAAGGAAAGAACGATCAAGAGAGGAAGGGAAACAGAACATGTCAACATGATTTATTTTGGCCTAAAAATTGATTTTGAGTAGTGAAAATTTGGGTAGTTTCAAAGGTACCTGATTTTACTTCCCATGTTATTGGCGCGGAAATTCTGAAAATGAGAAATTAAGTTTTTCGGATGTTATACAGGGTGTCCCAGAAGTCGACGTCAAGCCGAAACCGGTGATAGGCAAAGTCATAACAGCTATCAGAAAAATATTTAAAAAAATTTATGTATGTGTTTTGAAAATTATAGGTCTTTGAAAAAGATATAGAAATTTCACACCCTACGGCAGTCTGTCCACTCCTGTTACTACAAATATAAACTTTTTTTGGATTTTATTTTTACAATGTAATGATAAATAATGCATCTTCAAACTGGTGTCTCAACCTTACTGCCAACTTTTCTCGTTCAGGAAAAATTGCCACTTATTTCCCAACCAAGTATTCCAAAGTAAAACTTTGCTCAACTTTAACTGGCTGTACTGGAAAAAAATGTACTACGAGAGTTTGGCAAGTAACCTTAAAAGTTTTCGCATTTAATAAGGATTCCAAAATGGTATAACACTTAGAAGATTACTGGATAACTTAAACACAATTTTTATTTGAAAAAAAGTTGATGAAAATTTTTCAAAATTTCCTAATTAAACAGCGATTATGAAAACGCACAAGGACCCTTAAGGATAACTGTTTGCACAACAGTGGGCGTCAAAATGCTGCTGATGATGATTTACCTTTACAGCAAATGCTCAAACTGTTTTCCTTCAGCTGCAATACACGCTCGACATCTTAAAAAAGATCGGATTATTAAACGAGCTAATCCACGGTTATTAACAAACTCAGCTGCTTCCAATAGTCTTCGCCGTAGCTCAGATACATTTTGAATCGGCTTGAAATACACTTTTTCTTTTACAGATCCCCAGTAAAAAATCTAAAGGATTCAAATCAGGTGATCGAGCTGGCCACGGTATTGTACCAGACCGCCTTATCCATCTGCCTGGAAAGTTTTGATCGAGGTACTCTCTCACTGAGAGTGCATAGTGCGCTGGGCAGCCATCATGCTGAAACCACATGTCCCTGTAAATACTCAGTGGCACGTCCACCAATAAATTTTGTACATGATTTTTCAAAAAATCCAAATAAACTTCAGCAGTCAAAGTCTCTGGGAACTCAAACGGACCGATTATTTTACCATTTAAAATTCCTGTCAATGGTTTATCTTGAAGCGATATTGAGATTTATCTTCTCTCATCAAATGTGGGTTTGCTACGTGCCACTCGTGTAAGTTATGCAGGTTCATGTACCCATCTTTCTTAAATGTGGTCTCATCCGACCATAAAATTTTTTCAAAGAACTGTGGATCTTTCCTGTGTCTTTCTTACATTGTGCGACAAAAAGCAACTCGGGGCTCATAATCCCGGGGCAGGAGAGGTTGAACACGCTGTATGTGGTATAGATGAAGCACATCACTTGCTTACTCTTGCAGACTTGATACCGATCAATACTCCTTCGTTTACTGCGCATCTTTACATGTTCGTGCTTGTTGATTTCGTACTGTTACTAATTTTGGATTCGTGAACTGGACTGTTGATCGCTTGTGATTTGGATTTGGACTGTTTAATTGCTCTTCAAAACAACATTTGCTTTCCTTAGACTATCTTTGATAGTGTGATTGTAAGTGCCGCTATGTCCGTGTACACCGTACAAGAATATGCTAACATGCACCTCATTTATGGGGAATGCAGATGCAACGCTAGTGCTGCAGCGAGACTTTACCGTGATAGGTACCCGAATGCAGCTCGTCATCCAGATCATCGAGTGTTCACAAATGTGCACCGCTTACTGTTACTGTTACTGTTACTCAGAGGGCCAACTACCAAACCAATCATACGGTGAGGGAAGATCTTTCCTTCGTTACGAAGACGTGGTGCTAGGAGCTGTCGAAGAAGACCCGAGTACTTCAGTGCGTGCAATAGAACTAAAAACAGGTGTGCCCAAAAGTACAGCCCATAGAATCTTGCAAAAAAACGTGCTCCATCCATACCACGTACAGCGTGTTCAAGCTCTTCTGCACAGGGATTATGAGCCCCGAGCTGCTTTTTGTCGCACAATGTTAGAAAGACACAGGGAAGACACGGTTCTTTGAAAAAAGTTTATGGTCAGATGA
The DNA here is from genome assembly GCA_963669975.1 of Acanthoscelides obtectus. Lineage (NCBI taxonomy): Eukaryota > Metazoa > Arthropoda > Insecta > Coleoptera > Chrysomelidae > Acanthoscelides > Acanthoscelides obtectus. The sequence continues at coordinate 120,994,646 of CAVLJG010000001.1, read as the reverse complement.
GACCACATTTAAGAAAGATGGGTACATGAACCTGCATAACTTACACGAGTGGCACTTAGCAAGCCCACATTTGATGAGAGAAGATAAATCTCAATATCGCTTCAAGATAAACCATTGGACAGGTATTTTAAATGGTAAAATAATCGGTCCGTTTGAGTTCCCAGAGACTTTGACTGCTGAGGTTTATTTAGGTTTTTTGCAAAATCATTTAGAAAATTTATGGGAGGACGTGCCACTGAGTATTTACAGGGACATGTGGTTTCAGCATGATGGCTGCCCAGCGCACTATGCACTCTCAGTGAGAGAGTATCTCGATCAAAACTTTCCAGGCAGATGGATAGGGCGGTCTGGTACAATACCGTGGCCAGCCCGGTTCCCAGATTTGAATCCGTTAGATTTTTTTTACTGGGGAACTGTAAAAGAAACAGTGTATTTCACGCCGATTCAAAGTGTAGCTGAGCTACGGCAAAGACTATTGGAAGCAGCTGAGTTTGTTAATAACCATGGATTCGCTCGTTTAATAACCCGATCTTTTTTAAGATGTCGAGCGTGTATTGCGGCTGAAGGAAAACAGTTTGAGCATTTGCTGTAAAGGTAAACCATCATCAGCAGCATTTTGACGCCCACTGTTGTGCAAACAGTTATCCTTAAGGGTCCTTGTGCGTTTTCGTAATCGCTGTTTAATTAGGAAATTTTGAAAAATTTTCTTCAAATAAAAATTGTGCATAAGTTAACGTGAAATTGTGTTATACCATTTTGGAATCGTTATTAAATGCGCCAACTTTTAAGGTTACTTGCCAAACTCTCGTAGTACATTTTTTTCCAGTACAGCCAGTTAAAGTTGAGCAAAGTTTTACTTTGGAATACTTGGTTGGGAAATAAGTGGCAATTTTTCCTGAACGAGAAAAGTTGGCAGTAAGGTTGAGACACCAGTTTGAAGATGCATTATTCATCATTACATTGTAAAATAAAATCCAAAAAAAGTTAATATTTGTAGAAACAGGAGTTGACAGACTGCCGTAGGGTGTGAAACTTCTATATTTTTTTCAAAGACCTATAATTTTCAAAACACATACATAAAATTTTTTTAAATATTTTCTGATAGCTGTTATGACTTTTCCTATCACCCGGTTTCGGCTTGACCTCGACTTCTGGGACACCCTGTATAACACATAGAATACGAAAAACCAAGTCACTTATTTCCTTCGCTCTGTCTGTCTGTCGGTCTAGCAGTCCCCTAATCTTTGGACCGTCTAACTTGGGAGGTACTGTTCGGATTTTGATAAAATTTTCATACGAGGTTACTACTATTCCAATGATTAAACACCTTTGTAGCTTTTGAACTAATTTGACATGATGTCCACAAAACACCTGATGGTGTCTAAAATGTGCTGTTCTTATTTAGTCGGAGATAATTGCGGTGTTGCCAGATATGGTTGCATTCATTGACCATCACCTGTACTGAAAGAATTTTCTTTTTAAATTTAGTTCTGTGTAGACATTTATTCATCGGGGCTATATTTATCATCTATTTGCAGCTTACGAAGCATGTTTCTCATTTCAAGAAGTTATTCTTAGAGCATGAAAGTTTTCACATAGGTATTGAACTTTTGAAGCCCTACGCGGAATAGTACACGATTTGGTTTAGTAACAAAAGAGGAAATAGCTTATTTGACCAATCGCTAGTCTACTTGATAGCCTGGCTTGAAGACGATATGTTTACTTATTTCATATGACTTTTTGGGGCAACCACCGTAAACCGTCATACATCTATGACCTCAGCATAAATGTAGCATTTTTTAAAAACAAGCCAATACTTCTCATTCGTCGGTAAACACTTCGCATGCCAATAGGTCTTCCGTGTTCTGCAAACCATTCATTTGCAATGGACCTGGTAGTGGAGAAACGGTCCCTTAAGGCCAATAATCTTAGGCGGCGATCTTCACGGTCTGTTGTTCTATGGCGGCGTCCAGTGCCTCTTGCTCTTTGCGTACGGCCTTCTGGAAGCCATGCCTGACAACACCTAACCACAGTGTCTACACTTCTTTGCACTCTAACTGCAATTGCCCGAAAAGAAGATCCAGCTTCCCGAAGTCCCACTATACGGCCCCTATCCAACTCACTAAGTTGACGAAATCGTACAGGTCTCCGTACTCTAGGGATCGCAACCGATCGTAAAGGATGTCAAGAACCAAAATCCGCCAACGTTGATTCTTTACTGCGGCTGAAATATTCATTTTTAGAGCGTTAGTGAATTAAAAAAAAGCAGTATAAAAACCGGAATGTCCCACTGATAAGGCTGAAAATTTTTTCACTTGTTATTTACAGTAAGATAAATACATTCACCAACTTTTATTAAAATAAAACCATTTAAACTGGGTGTTCGGATTTATATGTCACTTAGTATATATGCCAACAATTATTAAAATTGGATAAACATTCATATTAGTATATGAGACTCTCTTCTATTGATATAGCTACTCCTTGCTACAACTATTCACAAGGACAGCTTATTGTTGGATATTTTTCGAAAAATCAATGTTTTAACATAACCCCTTATCGTTTAGTTTTGTTACACATCGCAACCTCTTCAACCCGCCCGCCCTTAATTTAGAGACAAAGGTGGAGCACTTTTGAACTCCCACAGCGACTCATCGTCGCTAGTGCTACAGGAAACATGAAACAAAAGACGCTGCCAACTTCACATACGCGCGAAAACGTGGTTCATTAACAGAAGGGTTTTGGCGAGAGAACAGGAACAAAGGCCGTCGATAATTTGAGAAATTCTTCAGGGAGGAGGCAGTAATTCAGTTTTGGTACCATAAATCTTGCTCTCGCTTGACTGGACAGAATCACCGACCGTGGAAACCAGGAAAAATTATGGCCACTCAAAATGAGCGACGGTCAAAGGCTCTAAAGAGAGTGGGAAGTGACTGAACTCGAGCGGTGTTTCAGATGAGAGACGTGAACTTGAAAGCGCACTTTGATTGGATATAATAATAATAATAGACGTCTTTATTTATCCACAATTACATTGTAGTAAAGCCAAATGACAGACTTACATGGCGAAGTTTAGCATGCTGCTACTCTTACACTTGACCATATAGTCTCTAGCAGATGTTCAAAAGAATACACTGTCCACAAACAGATTTGGTTCATTACATCGAAAGTGAAATTTAAAAAAACAGAAAAAGGCATACTTTCCAAACCCAAATGCACCAAAAAAATTATTAATCTGAATTAAAGATGGAATAAAAAAGAATTGAATGATTACGTAAATTATATGTTTGGAGGGTTGAGTAATAATGTTTTAAATTTTTGTCGAAAGACAGGTAATGGAAATTCTTTATATACTTCAAGAAGGTCATTATAAATAATAGCAACATTGTAAGAAAAACTGCGTTTAAAAAGTGTAGACGTATGCAGGGGTATTCTAATATTATTTTCTCTGAGAGTTCTACAGTGAACATCATTATTAAATGAAATTTGTTCCTTCAAGTAATAAGGTTTAGACGTGAGCAGCAATTTGTGAACAAAAACTGAATAGTGATACTTGACCATGTCATTAATTTTTAACCAGTTTAGAATGGGATATTTCGCTGAGACATGATCAAATTTACGTAAGCCAAAAATGAATCGTATACAATTGTTTTGAATAACTTGAATAACGTTTTTAGTGAAATTGTCTAAACAAGTATAATAATAATAATAATAATATTTATTCACTCAATGTACAAAGATAACAAACAATATGAGTAAATAAATATAAAATCAAAAACAGGCCCAATAGAAGGCATGTACATGGACCAATAATTTAAGTTGAAACTGTAGAATGCAAATGACAAAAAAGGACAAAAATTAGCTACAGTAGATTATGTATTTAGTTGATGTTCGTATTTATGAGTTTATGAATTTCAGTCCTAGATATAGAATGTAGCCACTTTTTTAAATTTCTTTTGAAACAATTTCCGAAACGTAAATCTTTTAAGTCTTTAGGTATAATTTCATTAAATTTAGGCGCTAAATAGAGATATGATCGCTGCATTATAGATTTATGCGGTTGAGGAACTACTGTGCCACGAATTTTGTACCTTGTATAATGATTATGTTTAATTTTTTGGTCGGTGTTTACAAATTTATGGTAGTGAGTGGTGATACTGTGTAAGAAATAAAGCTGTCTTATATCATACATTCGAACATCTGCGTATAATTTTTCAGTGGGATAAAGTTTCGGTTTTTTAAATATCATTTTTAGAATACTTTTTTGAAAAACATCTAAATTATAGATATGTGAGGAACATGCAGCTCCCCATGCTAATATACCATATGTGAGATAAGGCTCAATCAGTGCATGGTATTAATGTTCGAAGATATTTTTCTGTCAATATATTCCCAAGGTATTTAATTTTGTAGGATACAAATCTAAGTTTCTTTAAAATATAATTGACATGGATGTCCCATCGTAAGTGAGGATCCAAGACCACTTCAAGGTATTTTATGTTGGGCACTCTATTAATTTGCATTTTTTGATCATTAATGTTGAAGGAGCAATTTGTGTAACTTGGCAGATGTTTAGCATAAGATCCAAATGGCAAAAAATGTGTTTTAGAATAGTTAATGCTTAATTTTCTACTGTTAAACCACCGAATAATTTTGATAAAATCATTTTCAATTACATTTTTCAGATCAGACCAGTCAGTGCCTTCATATAATATTGCAGTATCATCTGCAAAACTAGTTATTTTGCCAACACAATTAATTTGGAAAATATCATTTAAATATATATTGAATAATAGCGGACCTAAGACAGTTCCTTGTGGGACCCCACACTTAATATACATTTCGTTACTAAATGATCCTGATATCTGCACAGATTGTGGGCGATTTGACAAATAATTTCGATCAGTGAGTACGCGTTTCCTCTGAAACCAATTCTCTCCAATGCTTCTAATAATAATTTGTGATTAACTGTGTCGAAAGCTTTCTTTAAATCAACAAAAATGCAGATTGAAGGGATTCTGTTATCAATATTTTGATGTATTTGATTTACAATTTTAGTTATTGCGTCCGATGTAGCCTTCCCTTCTGTAAATCCATATTGATTTTCACTTAAAATTTTGAATTTTTTGAGGTATCGAATCATTCTAGTAGATAAAACTTTATCAAAAACCTTTGCTACACTGGATATTATTGATATTGGTCTATAGTTGTTAACATCTGTTTTTGTTCCTGATTTATGTATCGGTATTATATTACCTTTTTTAAAATTGAGGGATATATGCCACATTCAAAGCATTTGTTGATTAGGTAAGTGAGTGGTTCTGTTATGTCCTCGGCTATAATTTTCAAATGCTCGCTTTTAATACCATCGAAGCCAGGACTTTTTCGATTTTTTAAGGACATAACAGTGGTGTATACTTCACATTGCTCGACTTTATCCAAAATAAATGAGTTCAAAGTTCTTTTTGGAGGCTGAGTATGTGACACACTCTTTAAATTTTGTTTTCCCAGTAATCTCATCAATAGTTGTCCAAAGCCGCTTAGGATCATTTAGGTTATTATTCAATTTATTTAGGTAATGTTTTCGTTTGGTTTGCCTTGCAAGCTCTATAAATTTATTTTTATATTGGTTGTAGCAGTCGGTATTCTCTGTAGTTGGCGTTAGTTTCATTACATTATATAGTCTTTCTTTTTCTATTGCCGATGTTATTAATCCTTTGGTAATCCAGGCATTTCTACTTTTCTCTTTGTGACTAATTATTACTTTATTGGTACTAATATATATTAGTTTTTTTATTTTCTCTATGAATAGTCCCGTTGCTTTGTCTATATTATTATAGAGTATAATTGTTCCCAGGATTCTTGTTTGACATTTGATATTAGTTTTGAATTGTCGACAAAAAATTTGTAATTTTCCTGGTTGTTATTAACGGTAGGGATGTTAGAATGTTTTTCATTTGAAGATATCAGTAAAATAGTGGAGAAGTGGTCAGTAATATCGCTTTCTAGGATTATTGGTAAACAAGTAATTTTGTTGGATAGGTCTTTCACAAAGCAGTGATCTATACATGTGCCACTGATGGACCTTGTAGGTAGGTTTATAAAGGACAGAAATCCGTTACTTGATAGGATATTCAAGTATTCATTTGTGATGGGATCATCGTCCAAAATATTTATATTGATATCTCCCAAGAAAATATGTTGCTTTAAATGAACTTTATTTTGATTTTGAAAAAAAAAATCGATATTCTTTAAAAACTCGTGGGGTTCTGAACTTGGCGGACGATAAATTGCAGATACCTCAATTTTGTTATGGTTAATTTGGATCATTATGTTTAATAATATTACAATAATTTAGTATAGATATGACCAATGCTTCACATAGTTTTTTACGCAACTTAAAATTTAGTAAATACCTGTTTGCTATAAGAGTGCGCAGCCGTAGGTAGGTTTTCTGAGATAGACTTTAACATGTTCAATAAACCTTAATTTTGTATCAAAAACAACACCAAGAATTTTTGCAGAATCAGAAAATTGCAAGATTTGGTTATTTATCTGAATGTTCAAGAGCTGTGTTACATTGTATGTTTTTCTTGTGCGCAAAATAATAACATTTTAGATTTTTGTGGATTAATAAGTAGATTGTGATCTAAAGAGTATTTAATTAATTTATTAACATCGTTTTGTAAAATTTGAGTAGTATTATTGACATTATCTGGGTTAAAATATTGCGTATCGTCTGCAAATGACTGGATATGAGAATTATCAATACTTTTGGTTAAGTCGAACGTATATATGAGGAACACAAGCGGCCCCAATACAGAGCCCTGAGGTACGCCTGAGGGAATTAATGTCACTTGAGACATATCTTGATTGAGAAGGACACACTGAGTTCTTTGATGAAGGTAACTGTCGAAAAATGACAGGGATACACTGTCAAGACCTACGTAATTTAATTTAGCAAGTAATAATTTATGATTGATGCTGTCAAAGGCTTTCGAATAGTCTATAGAGATTATAATGAGAATCGGTATGAAAATGACAAAAAGTAGATCGGCACGGATATTACGTATCTAAAATAGTGACATTTTGTCGGTTTGCAAACGTTGCAAATTCATACGCGTACGGAAGCAGTGTATGGAAACGTATGTTTTGCATGTCCAACTGTCAAGGAATGATGTCGAAAATCTAGGAGTGGAAGAGAGAAGACGAATGATAAGCCGCGACCAGAGCAATTCTAGTAAATGTTGGTATGAATATAGGACTTGTCCACAGTATCGTCACAACTTGGCTTATAGCAAAGTTTGTGCTCAATGGGTGCGTCGCCTTTTGTCAAAGGACCACTAGATTTTGCGAACGGGCTTATATTTGCAACATCTTACGGAATACGAGGGATATCTTTTAAGTTTGCATATGGTAATAAAACAACACAGTAGGTAGTTTTATATGACTCTATTCTTCCGTTAAATACTGCCTTGTCTTTTGGGCTGTGAGCGAGCTAGCATGTCTTGGTGGAGGATGATTCTTCTTTCGGGGTTGATTTTTCGAAACTCGGTGATGACTTTCGGTAAACAAATGGTGGTATACCAATCCGCAGTAACAATTTTTTGCTCGTTAAGAGGAATTGATGCAATATGACCCGCTTTTGACACAAATGTCGCGACCATCTTTTTCGAAACACTTCGAGAACGGATGACTTTTGTTGGCTTTTCTTCACCTGTGAACACCCAAACAGCCGACTGTCGTTTATTTTCTGGTTCATAACAGTAAATCCACGATTCATCACCACTAACAATGCTGCACACATTTTTTAAGTTTCCGAAATTGAAAAGGTCAAGCGTTTTTTGACACCAATTAACCCTGGCTGCTTTCTGCTGTTCATTCAACTGCTGGGGTATCCAACGAGAAACTAATTTTCTTACTCCTAATTCTTCATGTAAATTTTTTTGAATTGAGGTCTTTGAGATCTTCAAGGACGCCTCAATCTCGCGATATGTCACATGTCTATCTTCAATGATGTGTTTGGGCACAGCATTGACGTTTTCCTGGGTGACTGCCGTTTTTGGCCCACCCACCCTGGGATCGTCTCACCCGTCTCACCCGTCCACGTTTGAATTCTCCATACCAACGAGAAATTGTCGACTGATGTGGCGCTTCGTTGCCTAAAACAGACGCTAACTCAGCAAGGCATTCTTGTTGCGATAATTGTCTCTGAAAGTTGTAATAAATTATGGCGCGAAAATGTTCTCGGTTGAGTTCCATTTTTCTAATGACTCGGTGACACTTAAAAATACACTATAGTGAGAAACTGCGCGTATCGTTGTGAAACTTTGAATTTAAGTTTACTAAAGAGTGAGGTTAAGATTCAGTACTGACGTTCTATCTGCGCGGCCTACTATGTTTCTATATGCAAAACTTAAAAGACATCAATCGTACAAGCAGAACGATTATGACTTTCTTTTATTAATAATTGCTGACGACCAATCCTTGTGTTAATATTTTGAACGAAAGAAGTCTAAAGTTCAAACTTCTGCAGGCAAGGTCATGTTGCCATTTTTTCGACCCTGGCTCATAGAGCTTAAAGAACCTACAGTTCATATCAACGCAAACCTGTATAATGCAGCTTTGAACAATCTCCATCAAGCAACAAGACGAAAACGTCCTGGGAAGCTCTCACGTGGTGTCCTTCGTCTGCAGGATAATGCTCGGTCTCATGTTGCCAGAATAGTGAAAGACAATCCACAACGAAAGATACGGAGGATATTAGAGCATCCACCCTATAGTCATGATTTAACGCCTTGCGATTTTCACATCTTTGGGCCACTGACAAGGGCGTTAGAAGGTAAGCATTTTCAGACGGACGAAGAAGTACAAAATACAGTAAAAGAATTCTTCAAGCAACAGCCACGAATAGCAGGTGAAACAATGGGGTATGTGCCTTAATTGTAGTGGTAATTATATTTTTTCTGGACCAAAGATGGGTTTCAATCGAACAAGCCTCGTATATTCACTGTACACTGTCGAATTATACATGCTTACAGTAATTACACACAGCGCAGGCGCGATGGTGAGCTCCTGTAATTCTCCTAAAAGTTTTTGTAAACACAAAATAAATAGGGAAGAATCGTAATTTATAACTTTGAACATAACCTGTCTTTAGAAAGGACAACATATAAATAACGCGTAGGGCACAGCATATTCAGTATTAGTTTTCTCACGGCGATTTTATACATATCGCTGCTTCTCAAGAATAGTGAGACTATCCAAGAATCGAGAAAAATTAGATAAAATTGCAGGTGCACTCCAAATGTTACCGGTTTATTAGGAATCGAGATTTTCAATTGTTTCATAGTTTTCGCCAGAGATGACGCTAGTGTCGTTGTTCGATGATATCTTCATGAAAATGTCATATTGCAGTTTGCGGCTTGACTTTCAAAGCGTATACTTACATTTTCCTCAAGAATAACGTCATATTAGACATACACTCAAAATAACACCTATTCCAATGAACGACTAAATATAAACTATATATTTACAAAAAGTTTCTTTACTTTTGCTTGTTGAACAAAAAAACCGACCATATTAAATTGAAAAAAAATGTATACAAAGACCAGCATTTCATTATCTTGAGGTAGTCATACATAAAAAACTTTAGTGCACAGTTTTGGGTAAGAGTAAATGTTTCTGGATTCTTATTTGTAATGTGGTTTCCCAACTAGCAAAGTAGTGGTATAAGCTCTTGTTAAAAGAACCGTACAGCCATAAAAGCTCTCTATTGTTGTTGCCTGAACACCAAAATGCTGGTTTAATGTTGTGTGGAATGCAAATTTGCTTTCTGTAACATATTTGTTCTAAATGAGGTATTTAAAATATTCTTATAGCGTAGTTAAACAACACCTTATAGGGCAAATTTTTAACTGTTGCATAAACGTTTATACAACTATTTTATACGGCATATTTGCAAGTTAGTCAAAATGGTTGTATTGTGGCATCAATGGTAACTTTTATAAAACAAACCCGAGCCTTGTTGTTTTGCTGTGCAATTTGCTACCTTAGCCAACAAATTGCTCCCAACGGAAACACTTATACAACTGTTGTTTAGTAACTGTTAAAGGCTGTACATATGCTAAATATGTTGGTAAACAACTTCACCATAACCTAACTTTTTGCTGTCATATTTTTGTTAAAATGCCATAACCAATGTTTTAAGACAAACAACGCATGCATATTGGTTCAAAGGTTTTATCAACTGTTCAAACAGAAGATAGAGATCTGGTACAAATTCTGGTAAATTATTCGACTCTGTCGGTATTTCATTTCAGACATTTGTCAAATTGTTGTAAAACACCTGCAGGCAACACAAAAGATTCTAATAACCTAAAGACAACATGGACGATGCCATGATTTAACACAACCACCCGCCATATTGGGCGAACATTATTCCTCTATTTAATATTAAATAATTATGTTTCAGTTCGAAATTACAGATATAAAGTGATAAAAATTAGTGTAATTGTGTCTAAATACAGGATTTGTGGAAGATTTAACGCAGATAAGTTCAGTTTTCCATCTTAAAAATCTAGACATACTTTTGATCATTGTCAAAATATGAATCAAATACGAAGCCCGTAGAAATTGGGTAACTAATTTGCACGATAATCACAATAAAATTTGCTGCACAAGTAATTCAATAGCCCTATATCAAAGTGTAGAAGTTTATCATATACCTGTGTATGAAATTCACAATGGTCGATATGTAAGTAAACAAGATGACTGTAATGCGTTAGTTATATATTCTTCACTTCGCCTATACAATACATAAGAAATAGTTTGCAATAAAGTAGAATCACGTAACAGAATAGTTGTATAGTTGGCAAAAACTGAATCTTGCACTGACGCAAATGTCCTATAGCGGCTGCAAGAGGCTTACACTTTTGTTTTATAACTGTTACCTGCAGCCCTTATACAACCTCTTAAATGACTGAAGTGTCCTAAGTAGTAGAGCTACGGGCATTCTACAGCGGAATTGAGATAAAACAGCCGATGGACGGTTGCAGGTTCGTGTTAGGTGTGCCCATTCCGCTTGTATAGCTGTTCTAAGAGGGTTTTGCCAATGTTCTTACACTATACAATACTGTTTAAGGAATACTGTATAATCATTCTTGCAACTCTAATAGGAGTGATAATTGTTAGTTGGGTTGTTTCTCTACTTTTGCTCGGTACTGTATGTACAGGGTGACCCGAAAATAAAGGACGCCGGCTATATCTCAGTATCCGTTAAAACATCACTAAGAGCTTTAATAGTACTGTTATTTTTTGTTTGGAAGTTTAACTCTTACTTTTATCATCATTTAAGTTTGATGAATTTCCCTAGCACCACAATTTACCATTTTGCTTGTTGATATGGGGTGTAGGTATATTTAATGTTTAACCCATCTCGTGACTAACCCACATATTTTGTTTCAGTCACCGGTAACACTGGGTCCCTCATTGGCTCCACCTCCTTCAGCGTCCCCTCGTCTAGGATACGCAGCCCGAGGAGGCACCACCATCAGTAGCACCGCCCAGGTGCCCACACCGGCTGCGCTTAAGCTTCGCCGTCCCGCCACCGCTGCCGCCCCCCAAGAAGAAACGTCGGCCGCCCCAGGGGCAGCAGTCGACGCTTCCGGCACCAGCCATGTGCACGCCGGTATACAGATCATGTAAAGCTACCCCCCATATTTGCACATGACACCACTTTGAGTTAGGGTCACTCATCCATAGACTGAATCGCAGCCAATTTTTGTCTATTATAATAATAATAATATTTATCATATTAATAATATTGACCAAATTGTAGGACGATAGTACGTCAACATACCATAAGACCAAATTGAATTGAACAAAAACAATTAATGGATGGAAAATATGTATTAACGATAATTACATGATCAAAGGCACTTACCGCTAAGTGATGTTCGATCTTAATTATGTGAAGTCCTCGTCGAAGTAAATATTTAGAATACATATTGTAGTACGCTCGTGATGGTTATGTACTACTACGAGGGTACTACGATATGTATTCTAGATATTTACTGCGACGAGGACGGAACATAATTCAATAAGGTGAAAGTATGAAAGCACAGGGTGGCCAACTAAAAATGCGTGGTGGCGAAACGGTCATGGAACACATTTTCATGTTTCTGAAACGATTGCTAGGGGGCGTAACTGCAATCTTGAATCTAAACAAGTGATGCTTCTGTGGATTCATGAAGTTTAAAGCAATTTTATGACAAATATTAGAAACCATAGCTACGCTGTTCAGATATTATCCAAAGCAACTTGATTATTATGTTATAAAACTGTTTTATCATCATGGTACAAATAATGCATTGGAACCTTTAAAAACAAATATCTCGAAAACTATTAGCTTCAGACAGTTCTAACAAGTGAACCTTTTTTGTTGCGGAAATACGAGAAAATAAGATTTTTTGGTCAGATGTTGTATACAGGGTAGCACAAAAAAGGTATGATAAGTTAATTATCGAAATAAAGCTGTAAGTGGCGCCCTCTAGAAGTTTGGCTATAAAAAATAACAGATTCTTGTTTCTTATACTAAAAAACTTCCCTATAGCGAGTTTTATGCCAAAATCTGAAATACTTCTCAAGCAATAAGGACAAATAGAAAATAAAATTGTTACTAACTATCAACTTTTGGACTAAGCTATGCTTAAATCAATCCACATATTTTGATCCGTAGTGTCTCCAGTTTCAAGATTACCTTTTGCAGACACCCTGTATAATGAGTTGATTTTGAACGCTTAACGCTCTGATGTACCCGGCCCGATTTCAGTTTCTGCAACCCGCAAGTAATAAATCTTAACTAGATTTTTCATATTATTCCTCGACGATTTCTTTATCAGACTCCGACAAATCTATCGTCAATGAGGCTATATAAGGCCAGATACGCAAAATAATGATAAATTTATAGTATAACTTATAATTCAAGGAAATAAAAGAAACTGGATATGACCCTGGAGTTTTAAGTTCCTAAAACGTCTGTGATCAATTTCAAGCATTGTTCTGAAAAGAAACTAGTTTGATAACCCCTGTAACTCTTTAGTTTTGTGTCACATAGGCTGTTAAAAAATTAGATATGTGGAAAAATTAAAATGCTTAACTATTAAAACCAAAAGAGGCGTAAACAATCCAGTTTGCTGATCAATTAGCAACCTTTATTCCCTTTTTTGAACATAGATAAACATCTCAATATTCCTAAAAGCCTAAAAGTTTTGTTAAAAAACGAAATAGTGAAAGAGAATCGAGTCCGGCTCTGGATTTGTCAATCGCCCTTCTAGTATTACGTTGCTCTTAGGCTACTTAGTTACCGTGTAACATTTCAACACAATTGGTTGAATAGTGCCTGACATATGTGAAATTAATGATTAGGCATTTTTAGCAAAGTCATCCTGTATATCCGTAAACGCGGAGTTCAGAACCATTTTTGATATGGAAGGTTTTCGGTCCATACTATCTACCATTTTACTATGTCCATTTAAAGGAACGCCCTGTAGACAGGAAATGCATTACGTATATGGCCTTGTCGACGGTAATGGTGAGCAAGCCAGACGGACTTATCACCAGAGATATCCCGATCGTGCTTTGCCAGATAGTTGAATCTTTGATTTTCGAAAGCGTGTGACCTTCTGTCAGTGGTATCTTTACTTTACCTTATTGGCCCATTCGTCGACTTGACGAACAGACTTACCTCAATTTTCTTCAACAACAGTTGCCTTTGCCGCTTGATGATGTTCCGTTAGTAATAAGAAACAATATGTGGTATACTTTTTCTGAAGTCACTTGAAACACTGTGAAATACCGGATGCGTTTTATATATCTATATTTAACACGCTCTGTTGCTGCAAAAATCGCCAAATTTCGCAGCAAATATCCCCCGTATAAGATCAAAGGCAGTTTCACCGGTCCACGTGGAGTAAAGCACGCCTATGCGTGGACATAGCCAATGAGAAAGCGTGTATTTCAGAGCTCTGAACAAGTGCAGGTGGCTACTGAAATTGAAACAGTTTAGCCAGTGCCGTGTAGCGGTGAATAAACGTGTTTTCTTTAGTCTGTCCGTGTTTTTTCATAGATTTTATTAGTTTGTGTGTTTTTGACTTTTGAATACTCAGTTTACTTGTTGATTTAATTGTTGTGTTGATCGTTCTCGTGTGTCCTAAATATGGCTCTTTGGAGACCTTGGGAAAATGCTCCAAGCCACGAGGAGATGGTTGATGAACCTGTGCAGGCAGAATTCTTTCATAAAGATTTAGAGGAACAGACCCAAAGAGTAATCCTAAATATGTATGATTGTCTGAAAACGAAAATCCAGATTCCTCGCAAAATCAAATTTTAAACAGAATTTGTATCCTGACAAAAATCAGTCGGTCTACCATTTATCGGGTTATAAAAAGGGGAGATGTAGTCAACCATTCCTTCCACAGAAAGCGCATGGGGCAAAAATTAAAAAGAATAGACGTGGGTTTGCAGGAAGATATTCGTCGTATAATATACGGATTTTATAAAGAAAATTTGGTGCCCACGTTGGAAATGATACGGGATAAATTAAAATATTATCCTGAAGATTTTTATAATTACAAATGCTTAGACTCACTGCACTGTATTGTAAAACTGTGTGGTTTTTCAATACAAAAAATTAGATAAAAGAATGGTGATTATGGAGTCGTCTCGAATCGTTGAATTGCGCCAAGAATTTTTGCACAAAGTTAAAATCTATAGAGAGCAGAAAAGAAATCTGATTTACCTGGATGAAACGTGGTATGATACCCATGATGTTGTGCAGTAGGGCTGGGTTGACGACAGCAACAAGTGCATTTTAAATGCACCATGCAACCGTGGAAAACGAATCATTATCCTCCATGCTGGCAGTGAAAATGGATTTATACCTAATGCCTTGCTGTTATCTGCCAAAAATATCAAAGAATCATGTGCCGACTATCATGAGGACATGACCTTCGACTTATTTGAAAAGTGGATAGAGCAGCAGTTAATACCAAACATTTCCCCAAATTCGGTGATTATTATGGACAATGCGCCATACCATTCCCGACAGAAAAACAAAATTCCGAATACAGGCACAAAAAAACAAGACATTATTGATTTTATGAAGGATAAGGGAATGGAAATACCACAAAAATCAACCAAAGCCATATTATTGGATCTTATTAAAGACAAAAATTTGAAAAGGAGTATGTTGTTGACAATCTGCTTCAGCAAAATGGCCATGAAGTATTACTTCTACCTCCCTATTACTGCATTTTTAACTCGATTGAGTTGGTCTGGGCTGCTTTAAAAAAGTAAGAAAACATAATCAGACCCCTCAATTAAGTGAATCGCTATTGGCCACAATAAGAGATGCAGTATCTCATATTGCTGCCACAGACCTATGGAAGCAGTGTTCTAGGCATATTATTGAAAAGAACATGAATATTGTGTTTTGCCTCCTGTAAATCCCGTTGTAATTCCTCTACAAGATGACTCTAGCGACAGCTCCGAAGGCGAGGATGATATATAAATACCTATAATGTAAGTCTTTATATACCTTTTTATATACCTACCTGCTATGTAAATATTTGCCTATGTCAAACGTTGGAATTCTGTAATTTTTCCATTTCTTAACTTTCAGTCAACATAAATTAAACTCCCAATATAAGTATTTTTTATCCCAAATCAAAAAATAAGAAGATAGTAAAATCCATTTATTGTGATATAAAAACATTATTATTATCGTTCTAAATAAATAACAGCACTCCTATGATACGTCATGAAATTACAAAGGACGCGCCGACCAAAGGTTTTTATGCTATTTCAAGTGACTTCAGATAAACCATACATGCATAATGGTGCACCAGTGCATTTCAGTCTAGCGGTTCGTAATTAGTTACAAAATGTTTATCCAAATCGTTGTATTGGCCGCGGTGGGCCCCAAGAATGGCCACCAAGGTCCCCAGACCTAAACAGTTTAGATTTCTTTTTGTGGGGCTATCTTAAGACACTAGTGTACACCAGCCCCATTAACACTGTAGAGGAATTAAGAGAAAGAATAGTTGCAGCTTGTGAAAAACACTCCAGGGATATTTCAACGAGTGCGCAATTCCATGAGAAGGAAGGCGGAAGCATGCATACTAAGTGAAGGGGGCCATTTTCAACAATTTCTGTAATCATTTCGTGGTTTTTGATGTTATGTTCATGTTGTCAGTTGTTGCTGTCCATTACCAGTAATGTGTTTAATTTTTCTAATTAAATTAATAGTAATTTTGCAAGTTAGACAATAGAACGGTTTTTACTTTTTTTACTCAAAAATGGCGCATCGAAGAAAACAACTCAATAAATAACATTTGTTTAAATTGAACGGGAAATTCAAAAATAATTTTTATTTGGCGTACCATTTTTTTCTTAAAAAACATCGAAGTCAATACCCGTACACACGTTACTGTTAAAGCTAGAAACTATTTTGCATTGAAAAATATGCAACTTTATTAACTTTCACTATGAACTAAATATCAGTGAAATAACTGAAGCGGTTCTGAAAATATAATTAATTTCCATTTTTTTCCTAAAACTTCAACACAAAAACGCGGGGTTTTTGTAAGGAAACATTTTTGGACCATAATTTATTAAGCAAATTAAAATTAATTTTTCTTGTAGATTCACACTCTTAAGTATTCGTATATCGTATATATATATATATATATATATATTAATTTTTCATGTAGATTCACACTCTTAAGTATTCGTATATCATAATATGAAATAAAATATAAAACGTTTATTTAACATATGAGCATAACTAAAGTGCCGATTTTAAATCCTTAAACCCACAATCTATCTGGCCCGATTTCAGTTTCTCCATTTCCCATATAATAAATCATCAATTCACTAGATTTTTCATATAATTCCTCAACGATTCTATATCAGACTCCGAGATATCGATATTCATTGACCGCATCCTTATATAGGCCATATGAGGCCATATATGCCAGATATGCGGTTGTAGATACCAGCGACCGTATCCGGGTTATTGCCAATTTGGCCCTAAACTTGCCTTCTTCCGCTGAACCAAACCCCTGAATTCTTAAGTCGACAGACGCTTAAAATCCATAATACATGAGAACGGTTCCCTGCCAAATGCTCTGTCTGCAACCTGAAAGATTGATGCGAGATGATAATATTCTCAGCATCTAACTCTACAATGGAGTTTGTTTCAACACACTTCACCGCTCTTGCCAATCTGCGATGCGTTTCATAATAAAGTGTAAATGGAGGTGGTGTAAAATGGAAAACAAGTTTTATAACATATGAGGTATAAACTGAGTTGTTTTTTCGAGCGCATGTATTTGCATCTATGACGATTTACATTTTTACAGGCTTTCATTTCCACACTCACTTCTACGATATTAGTATCAAATAAAAGGATTTAATGAGAGAACCGTAATAAGCAAAGTGGCGCCATTGTAAATCCAATATGGCCTCTGCCACAAAATGGCGATTTATACAGGATGCTTCAGTTTATTGTTGCATAACTTTAAGATTCGATAGAACTTTTAAAATTAATGCATAAAGTCTATATAAACATGGGTCGAAAATACGTGGCTTCCGAAATACAGGGTGTTTAAATATACTTTCTAAAATAGTTTTTTTTTAAATATTTCGAACAATATTTGATGTATAACAGTGAAAATTGGTACACAAGGGTTTTTTGGTACGACAAAACGAACCATGGGCATAGTTTTACTGTAGCCGCTAGAGGGCGCTCTCTACTGTACCTGTAGTGTATTAAAATGACCGAAAAAACTTTCTTAGTGCAATTTTTCGCTTTTGAATAAAAAAACTAATTCTTCGCACTTTTCAACATAAAAAAGCTCTCCTGTGAGTTTTCGTTATAATTAGCCGTTTTTGAGATCTTTCGATTTTTAAGGTTCGATGCATTTTTAATTATTTATGGGAAAATAATATTTTTTTTACATTTTCGATTTGGGCATTACAAGTAATTAAGATGATCGTTTAGTTTGTGTTTTTAAACACCGCAATGATTCCTAACTCCAAATAAACACAAAAAACAGAATATTAATTTGTTTAATTTTCCAATATTATTTTTAACAAATTAAATTAATTATTTACAACTAAAATTCTATTGGATAGTTAGGACATACATACAAAATCTAAAGTAGTTGCTCGAAATGTAAACCCAATTGTTCAATACATAGTTCACATCTACGAATGATCGAACGTGGTATAGCATTATTCAAATAAGGCCTTATTTCATCACATGCATTCCTGATTCTGTCTATTAGCATATCTCTTGTGGTTACGGGAGTCCACGTCTAGTGAAGCATGACTAATCGGCCCATAAAACGTTACTTAAAACTCCCTATTATTATCAGTTCTATCAAGAATCCACTGACAAAATGTGATTATTCGTTCTCCGTCCCCTGGCTGTAGTCCTTGCACAGGTCGCAAATGGTAAGGACGTCTATGGTCATTTCTAAGAACACGGTGACCATGGCATTCCTAAGGCACCAGAAACTCTCCTAACACTTGTGTTCGGATCTCTATCAAACTCACGCAGAATCATACGGGTAAATCTGCGCTGACGAACATTTATGTTTGATCCCTTTGGAGATTTCCAAAACCATTTTCAATTATTTGGCGATGCTTTCTTACAAATACTGAGCGAGTTGGATGTCGTCTGTTTGGAAATCTTCGTGCGTATTCTCTGGCTGTTTCAGCTGCGTTTCCATTTACAAAGCCATACACAAAATGAATATCCGCTAACTCTTGGTTTTAGAATAAAAATGACATTTTTATAAAACTTACAAAAAAAAACAAGTAAAGGAAACTACATTTCGTGGATTCACAATTGCAAAAAAACGTTTCAGGCTTCAACAGACAACAAAACTAACTGTCAACTAATTGAAGTTTAACCTTATTCTGCTTTCAATTTCAAAAATATTTGCAGGCACAGCCTACTTCTAAAATTATCGAGATACTGACTTTTTAACGTTATTTTATCATAAATAATTAAAAATGCATCGAACCTTAAAAATCGAAATATCACAAAAACGGCTAACTATAACGAAAACTCACAAGAGAGCTTTTTTATGTTGAAAAGTGCGAAGAATCGGTTTTTTTTATTCAAAAAGCAAAAAATTGCACTAAGTAACAATTTTCGGTCATTTTAATACACTACAGGTATAGTAGAGAGCGCCCTCTAGCGGCTACAGTAAAACTATGCCCATGGTTCGTTTTGTCGTACCAGAAAACCCTTGTATACCAATTTTCACTGTTATACATCAAATATTGTTCGAAATATTTAAAAAAAACTATTTTAGAAAGTAAATTTAAACACCCTGTATTTCGGAAGCCACGCATTTTTCGACCCGTGTTTATATAGACTTTATGCATTAATTTTAAAAGTTCTATCGAATCTTAAAGTTATGCAACAATAAACCGAAACACCCAGTATACTTCATAGTCACCTCTACGACATAAGTATAAAATGAAAGGTTTTGATAGGATAAACACATACAGCATAGTAGTGAATACAATATGCCACCCGCCACAACAGGACTATTAACATTTTTTATTAAAATGACATACAGGGTGCGCCATCTTGTATATCGGTATGTAAAAACGAAAAACTGATTTCTATATATCGGGTATTTTTATTAAATATGGTCCTTTACAATTTATTGGGACTAGTTTTTGAACCCAACATCTATCGAGTGGCCACCTTTATTGACCAAAACGTTTTGCCGCGTTTTCCATTACTCTTTCGAGCATCGCTGGTGGTATAGCAGCGATTGCGGTACGAATTTTGAGTTATTCAGTGGTCTAGGGCTTGCTGGCGTATACTTGATTTTTCACATAACCCAACAAAGAAAAGTCTGGCGGGGTCTGAGCCTCATTGTTAAAATCTTTCCAATCAAAAAATATTTTTAAATTCATTCTATTAACATCTAAATAAAATCTGTTTTCAAAAAATGTATTTTTTCATTTTATTTAATGACTGCAATCTTTACAAGGTGCAATCAAGTTGGTGTTTATGGGATGGAAGAGACAGCGCAAAAGTGCTTTAAGTGGTTGAAACTTATAATTATTTTTCTAATAATTAAAATACAAAAAAGCAAAAGCTACTTGTCAAATATTTCTAATCCTGCCACTCGGCTAGCATGTAAAAAAAATATACGTCGCGCGCCTATGGCATGCCGGTACCTTTATCGCCAAGGCCACAAAATATACTGATGTCTTCGGGTGGTGACATATAGCGTGAACATAGCATTCAGTTGGCGTGATTGCTTTTGTCTGATAGGTGCATCGTATTATCGGGATGTGAAGCCTCGTAATGATAGAATATAACTAACTCCCTACTAATAAATCTCAAAATCTCAACCCCTACACAATTTTTTTTGAAAAGGAGTCCCTGAAACATAAAAACACAGCTTAGTTATTTTTCTTTTTGTGTTTCTTGTGTGTAGATTAGACGATACTGGATCGATTTTCAAAAACTACAAAGCTTTTTGTTCCTAGTACAGTAGTAACCTTGTGTAAAAATTTAATCAAAATTTTGAAAGACATATATATATTACATATTACTTTTCGTTGACTGATGCCTATGCATGTAACATCCAGCAAACACGATAAAAATCTTTGCGATTACAATACGTCGTCAAGTGGTGTAAAAAGTAAAAAAAAAATCACGTTTTTGAGGAAGCATTTATGCACCCCATAAGCATTGTTTACGAACTAACTACGACTGCATCTGAAGTGTTTTTCTCACATACACCGCGTTTGTGTTTATTACGAACGTCGTAAGCCTCAAGTCGAACAAGCGAGCAGTGCACGTTTTCCCACATAACGGCCTGCTGGATCGTAAAAGCAGTGTGAACGTTATTTATTTTAGCAGATGTTCATGACATCAAACTGGTCTGCATTTCAGAAAAATCCTTGCTTTCAGGGAAATAATCCTGGGAATACTTGTTCCCAGAAACTGATCTGGCACGAACACATCTCGTTAATACCGGCATCTGCTGGAAAAAAACTAGGCTATTTGTTTAGGGCTAAGAAGTACTTTTCTTCACATGACCTCCTCACTCTGTACAGGTGTCAAACTTTGTACATCCATAACAGGTCGATACGTCCGCTCCTTTTTACCTAGGGTGTCGAAATCTAGAATAGGAGGCTTTTCCAAGTTCTACTAACATTATTCAGTTCAAAATTTTTCTTCAAGCTCCTCACAGCAGCCAGGATACCCTTGCATTTAGGCTTCTGCCTGCGCGACTGCTTCGGTGTCAGAAAGATCCTTTACCTATACGTCAGGAAGTATCTTTGCATCTTCTCGAAAAACATTGTTATTAGGTTTTTTATATAATCTTATTCAAAAAAGGATTTCGTTCGATGAATCTACATGTTCCCAGTGCAGTTTGGGACCTGACAGCATGTACCTTCTTTTTTGAATAAGGTTATGCAAAAAAAAATTCCTAGCTGATGAGAATTTACTTCCTAGACTATAAGCAAGTACCCTTACCAGCTCCTATGCTAAAATTTTTTTCCCCTATGACTGATTTATTGTTTTGAGATATACTAAGTGACATATAAATCCGAACACCCAGTTTAAAAGGTTTTATTTTAATAAAAGTTGGTGAATGTATTTATCTTACTGTAAATAACAAGTGAAAAAATTTGCAGCCTTATCAGTTGGATATTCCGGTTTTTATACTGCTTTTTTTAATTCACTAACGCTCTAAAAATGAATATTTCAGCCGCAGTAAAGAATCAACGTTGGCGGATTTTGGTTCTTGACATCCTTTACGATCGGTTACGATGCCCAGCGTACGGAGACCTGTACGATTTCGTCAACTTAGTGAGTTTGATAGGGGCCGTATAGTGGGACTTCGGGAAGCTGGACTTTCTTTTCGGGCAATTGCAGTAAGAGTGTAAAGAAGTGTAGACACTGTGGTTAGGTGTTGTCAGGCATGGCTTCGAGAAGGCCGTACGCAAAGAGCCAGGGGCACTGGACGCCGCCATAGAACAACAGAACGTGAAGATCGCCGCCTAAGATTATTGGCCTTAAGGGACCGTTTCTCCACTACCAGCTCCATTGCAAATGAATGGTTTGCAGAACTCACGGGACCTCTTGGCATGCGAAGTGTTTACCGACGAATGAGAAGTTTTGGCTTGTTTTCATACCGGCCACACTGGGTCCTCCCTTTAACTCGAGCACACCGACGTAATCGCCTTGAGTGGTGCAGACAACGGTCACTCTGGGATCAGGATTGGAACAGTACGGTCTTTAGTGACGAGTCTCGATTTTGTTTAGGCATGCACGATGGTCGTGCCAGGGTTAGAAGGCGACGTGGTGAAAGGAGCAATCCACAGTTTTTTGTTGAAAGACATGTTCATCACACTGTTGGAGTTATGGTTTGGGGTGCTATAGCTTATGGTTCCAGGTCACCTTTAATCTTCATCAGAGGTAACATGAACGCGCAGCGTTATATCCACGAAGTTCTAGAACTCCATCTTTTACCCTATCTTGACACCCTGGCAGATCCAACTTTCCAACAAGATAATGCCTGACCACATGTTGCAAGAGTCACAATAGACTTCTTTCAACATAATGATGTCACATTGTTACCATGGCCACCAAGATCTCCCGACTTATCCCCAATTGAGCACGTGGGGATATGATGGGTAGGAGATTGCTCAATTTGCAACGTCCTCCTCAGACTCTAGAAGCACTTCGAGAGGAATTGGTGGTTGCGTGGAATGAGATACCACAGGAGGACATTAACCACCTGATCAGAAGCATGCCTAGGCGCGTTGGAGAATGCGTAGCACATCAGGGTGCATCCACACATTATTAAAGGTCAAAGGGCTTTAAAGCAGTGCAACCATTTTGAAATTTTTATCATTTACTTATTATGCTTCATTAAGTACTTATACAAAATTTTATTAAAATAAAACCATTTAAACTGGGTGTTCGGATTTATATGTCACTTAGTATATAAAGATTTGCCTGCGTTCTTTCTTTTCCCCTAGAAACGTACATACGCTATATGCATACTGAAATACTTTTATCAAAAATATGATTGCCTCTAGTTTGCACAAGTTATGTGTACACACAGAGGATGTGTGTACCAAATGTCTACAAGTTACATTAGACGGCATCTTAATTCTTCTTTTTTCTGCGATTTAATGTTTAAAACCCAATAGGTCCCAACGAGCAACTACCCACACAGCCTTTTCGGCTTCTCTTTTTCGTGTGAAGGAAAAACACCCCTGCAGCTCCTGTACCAGCCTTTCCTCTAAAACTCCTAATGGATTTACGTGGTTCGAATACTAAATCCTAATTGACACTCTATATAATAAATTAAAACACTTCTGCAAATTATATTCTCCCACAGCCAATCAAGTGTCCAGATGGATTAAGCTGGAAGAAAAGGTAATCTTGTCATGACAGTTTGGTGGCAGGCAAAGCCGACGAAATAAAATTATACGCCTTGGAGAAAATAGAGACGGAGCGAGTTGACCGATTTAAAAGATAACGGAAGTAGGGTCGACGCCTTCTGCGATGCCGGGTCGTCTTCTATTCCGAGAAAATCGGAAGTACAAGGTCATTACCGTTTTGTTTTCAATGGAGGCGGCAAGGAGGATCGAAAGTCCGGAAGCTATGATGTTTCTTTTATCTTAACCCTTTGCGGCCCCGTCGATTTTGTTTTCGAGGGGGACACAAGTTTGGCAAAAAATCACGTTAACACGTGCAGCACCCTGGACGGAGGTGACACCAACCCTAAAATCTTAAATGGAAATGGGGGTCGAGTGATGATGAGCTGCCAGTCACAGTGCTAACACATCAAATTGTTCATCGAAAAGACGTAAGGCTGAAGTCGCGGTAAATTTTATCTTCTACACTTTTTTATTGTTGGATGCCTCTTAAGAGGGGCGGTGACAAGGTTGTTTTAGGTTTACTGGATCGTTTTGATTAGAAAAGTCCTTAGTAAACTTCATCTAAAGTTGGGTTGTTTTACGTTAAAAGCAATTTAATGTGTGGCTAACGTTGAAAATGCCCATTTTCAGTAATAGAAAACACGGTTGAAAGTTATTTTTGAGGTTTACAAGTAGCTAAATCAAAGTTTACAACTGCTCCTCTTAGAACCGGTGGAGTATGTTGAGCTTAGTTGATTGAAAAGCATTAATCTAGTAGTTTTGTTAATGCCACACATACCTATCTAATCCTCTCCTAAAACTATTTTTCTTGACTAAAAGCGATTATTTCCATCCCACAAGGCCTATACGATGATGCAGAACCTCAAATATACCTACTTCTTTCTTAGAAAATCTCTCAGCTGCAATTTTCGCTTCTGTTATGCGATAAATCATCGACTTTCTTTGCGCGCGAAGGCTGGAACGATATGTGGAATATATTTTTATGTTCGGAATTCCCTGTGGTGTTTTTTCTGGAAGTCCGGGTTTCTTCCGGTACAGCGATTTACGTCACAGCCTTTCCGGAAAATACATGTAGAATAGTTTCAGCAGCAATTTGTCGAATAAGTTCAATGCTGTGTATAATACAGGGTGTAAACGTTATGATAGTCATTATTTAAATGGGTGATAGAGGGGGTTTCAGCTGCATTGTGCTTCAGTTGTTATTGGACCGTCCCTTTAAGGTCTCCCCAATACCAGAAATCCATCGGATTGAGGTCAGGAGATCTGGCTGGCTATTTTCGAGCATCAGCAGCATTTCGAGCGATCCAGCGATTTGGATAATGTTCATTCAAATACTGAACGACGCCTCTAAAAATGTGTGGTGGTGCCCCGTCATGAAGAAACCACAAACTCTGTCTCCGTTGTAATGGCATGTTGTCTAAGGTCTGTTCAAAAAGTTCTGGTGGTTTATTGGCTAGAACGCTAAGGTATCCTTCTCCTGATAACTTTGGTGGTAACTCGAAAGGGCCAATTACCTGATCGTCAAGAATACCCGCCCAATATTTATTTTAAAAAGTTGTTCGAAATGACCTTCACGAATGGTATGAGGATTTTCTGGGGCCCACGTGTGAGTATTATGGAAATTTAATATCCCGTCTCGCGTAAAAGTACATTCGTCCGTCGCTAGAATGTTTTTAGAAAAATCCGGATTTTCAATGTTTTTGTGCAAAAACCACTGACAGAATGTTAGTCTGCGAGGATAGTCTTCTGGTAACAAGGTCTGCACTCATTGTTCATAGTAGGGATAAATCAAACTTTCCCGTAGGATTCTATTTACTACGGATTACGCGGCGGCCTAATTCCCGAGTGCTGATAGCTGCATTGATTGCCTCGATATTTAAAATTTGTTCCTCCTGATGAGCTTCATCCTAAACTAACAACATGTCTTTTTTAAGAAATTCCATATCACAATGTTGAAAGCTTCAATGATATTTAAAATTTTTTAGACTTTGAAAATGATGAAATTTTGAAAAACATGGAAATTCTGAGTATTTTTCAAAACTTTGACGACGTTCAAAGCTTAAAATTCCTGAAATTTTCGTAGATATTAAAATTTTTGACGCGTCGGTAGTCGTGTAAATTTCTGAGCTTTTGAGGATTCTCAAAATTTTGAAAACCTGTCATGACAACAGTTACAGACTAGTCTGGAATGCAAACGATAAATATTT
The DNA here is from genome assembly GCA_963669975.1 of Acanthoscelides obtectus. Lineage (NCBI taxonomy): Eukaryota > Metazoa > Arthropoda > Insecta > Coleoptera > Chrysomelidae > Acanthoscelides > Acanthoscelides obtectus. The sequence goes on along the minus strand of CAVLJG010000001.1, from coordinate 120,968,937 downwards.
TCAACCTCAAGTAAGCGTTATTGTTTGTGTGAAATCCAAGGAGAAATTATTCCTCAAGCGGTGTATAAACCTCATGGAAGACCTACAAATGTGAACGTTGAAATCGAAGAGTCCGTATCGCGATAAATGACTGATTACCAAAAACAACATACATAATATGATGAAATATCGAGGCATGTTCAGTTCTTATTTGGCATCGATAATTTTTGCAAGAAGATAAGATCAGATTTCGTGGAAAATTATGTAGATATTCTGACGTCATCACTATTTTTGTTATTGTTATTTCTCAAGCGACGCATAAACCTTATGGAAGACCTACAAATGTGAACGTTGAAATCGAAGAGTCCGTATCGCGATAAATGACTGATTACCAAGAACCTCAGGTCAGCATACATAATATGATGAAATATCGAGGCATGTTCAGTTCTTATTTGGCATCGATAATTTTTGCAAGAAGATAAGATCAGATTTCGTGGAAAATTATGTAAATATTCTGACGTCATCACTATTTTTGTTATTGTTATTTCTCAAGCGACGCATAAACCTCATGGAAGACCTATAAATGTGAACGTTGAAATCGAAGAGTCCGTATCGCGGTAAATGACTGATTACCAAAAACCTCAGGTCAACATACATAATATGATGAAATATCGAGGCATGTTCAGTTTGCTTTGTCTATTTCATTTACTTTATCAGTTGTCGAGTTGGGAAAATGAAAAACCAAAGGCCCTAATGATGCTTGTTTTATACAATTACTTCATCTGGTGGTATAAGTGTCATATGTTTTAGGGTAGCCACAGTTTGGCTTTTATTATCAAATCTTATAAATCTGAAAACAACTTTCTATTAAAAAACCTAAACACCTCTTTCTGAAGTCAAATAATTCTTCTGCATCATTTAGTTTATGTTCGTTATTGCTTATAGCACCTGTTACGTAGTCACCTAAATAAATGTTTTCTATTTACACAAAATGATGAGGATTTTTATATTCTACTATTATCAGTCAAAGTTTTATCTAAATAATCATTTTTCATGAAACAATCCAAAATTTTTCTTAACACATGTTCAACTCGTTTATTTAAAATGTGAATTTTAACATTTTCTGATTGCATTTCTAAATTTAAATCCATAAAAAACGGCAGCACAAAGCTTAAGAAATGTAACTATAGTATGGTAGATGGATTTTGAAGAAAATTTAAGATATTTTGTGCTTCATTGCCATTTTTATTGTAGCACTGATCTGTAAATATAATTTTAAGGCATCATATTGCTCAAGTATTCTTTCTACAACACCTTGTTTGAGAGGGTTGTATAATTTTATGAGGTTTTACTGCTACAAACTCTTGAAATTCTGCAAATTTAAAACTGTATTGTAGATACGTATGAACATCCCTATCCATTTGTTCAACATCATCTGTTAATTTAGCACAAGCATAATTAACACATAAACTAAATGAATGACAGACACATTTCATAATGAATAAATTAGGAATATCGGCTTTTAGTTTGGTTGATAATGAACTATGAATTCCCATCATAGCACTTGCACCATCTGATGCAAAACCTATTAGATTTTCTTTAAAATTAATATTGCACTTTAAAAAATAATTTACAATAGTGTTGTGAAGTCCTTCTGCCGTTGCATCTGCTACAGGTAATAGATCAAAGAACAAGTCAGTAATTTTATGTTCATAAAAAATACGGACCACTAAAACTAAATCTTTAATTGCGCCTTTATCGGTAGATTCATCAGCAATTAATGAAAATTTAATTGTTTGTAACATATTGATAGAATTGTCAAAACTGTATTGCCCTAAAACATTATTGACAATAGCTGTAGCTTTGGTGCGAGAACATGTGAAATTTTTAGCAATCTCTGAATCGTCAAATGATATTTTAATAATTTCTGATGAATGGTCTAACGTATCAAATGAAATGTTATGTTCAGCTGCATATGCAGCAATTTGAATTTCAGCAGTTTTCATTTTGTTATTTAAAGATATTTTTTCTATATCAGTCAACGTTTTTTGTGTGTTGTTTTCCTGAAGAATGTTTCTGGATTTCGGATTTGCCACATATAAAATCTTTGTTGCATGCCTTGCAGAATGCATGATTGGACCCTTTCTTGCTACTCCTCAGCCAACCTTTAAATTCAGGTTCTTGTTCCCATGCAGCGGTATATTTCTCAGTACAGGACTTTATGACCTATTTCTTTTTTCGTATGTGAGGATTCACCAGCATGTTTACAAGTTGATGGTTGAGGTGTAATTAAGGGCATCATGTTACATCTGTAATTATAAAGAAATAATAGCAAACAAATTTAGAAGTTTGGTTTAAAATACATAGATCATAGATATACATATTACAATATGTACGTCTAAGATATCAATATTACATTAATTTATAGAAATATTTTTTCATCAGCTTTAATACTAGATAATTAATTTATGAGTAAACTCTGAAGAACCTCCCCGATCAAGTATAATAATTGGATAAGTAAATATTTTATAATAAATAAATAGGTACTTACCTATGGCAAATAAGTTTAATGTCGAAAAACTTTAAGGATTATTCGTTAATAACACTGGACAACAAATTTTAGTTTCTTAATTGTATCTTGTGGGAAAAGTGCACTTCTTTGTTAATTTTGGGGCGCTGAATCCAAAAATGACAATGAAATAAAAACATTAGTTGCGGTTTAAAAAAAAACTTTTTATTTTTAAGGATATATTAAAAAAGTAACAAGATTCATATACTTATAAGAATCACTATATGCGCTGTCTTTTGGCTGTTCTTTTATGGATCGTTTCTGGAGCATCTCTACCAAGAGTCCAACAGTAGTCTGCAAGCATGGAAGGATTCCACTTTCCCTGGTACCTTTTTTCCATTGATGAAATATCCTGATGAAAACGTTCGCCGTGCTCATCACTTATGGCTCCGCAATTGTCAGGAAAAAGTTCAGGTGTGAGTGTAGGAAATGTATCTTAAGAGACATATTACAGCCCATCTTTTGATACGATGACAGCATATTTTTGACAAGGGTTTTATAGTTGTCAGCTTTTATATTTCCCAAGAAATTAGTGACCACCAGACGGAAATCATTCCAAGCAGTTTTTTCAATACCTGTTAAAGTGTTTTCAAACTGTGTATCTTTCAAAATATTTCGAATCTGTGGCCCAACAAAAATACCTTTTTTAACCTTTGCCTCACTTAGTCATGGAAATTTCTGACGCAGGTATTGAAAAGCTGACCCATCTCTATCTAATGCCTTGACAAAGTTTTTCATTAGGCCCAACTTGATACGCGGTGGTGGTAATAAATTTTTTTTCGAATCTACTAATGGCATATGCTGTACATTTTTTTGACCTGGCTCTAGGAATTGACGAACAGGCCAGTTTTGTCTGGTGTAATGAAGTGCCTTTGCCCTACTGTCCCATTCACACAAAAAACAGCAAAACTTTGTGTAGCCTAGCTGCAGCCCAAGTAAAAGAGCAACAACTTTCAAATCGCCACAAATATGCCATTGGTGCTCATCGTATTTTATGCATGTCAATAGATACTTCATATTGTCATATGATTCTTTCATGTGAACTGCATACCCTACAGGAAGAGATGGTAAAATATTTCCAATATGCAATAACACTGCCTTTAAACTCAATGTTGAACTGTCTATAAACAATCTCCATTCTTCTGGGTTATAGTTTATAGTTAAAGCCGCCAGTAAGCCGTTAAAGTTACTGCAGAAAACCAAGTTATTCTCCATATTGCAAAATGGTTCTAAGTCTTTGTGGCGTTTACGAAAAACACATACCGAAACATCGTCTTCTAACAAGTTCCACTGGTGCAGTCTTGATCCAAGTAACTCTGCCTTACATTTTGGAAGTTCTAAATCCCTTACAAGATCATTTAATTCTGACTGTGTTATTTTGTGCGGTTGGTGGCATGACGTGCTCGGTATAAAATCAGGATCTCTTGTCGTTGATGGCATATCTTCTTCCTGACGAATCACTCGATCGCCTTGATCTGATTCGTTTTCTGATTCGCAAGTGTTGGATTCTGGGGGTTTTGGAATAGGATTTTCGTCACTGTGAGGCACAGGTCTCATCGCAGATGGTATGTTTGGGTAGTTAATAACCGATTTTTTTTTCTTGGATATACCTGTGGCTTGTCCAACACAAGTAACAATCATTAATATGATTTGTAGGCTCTCTCCAAACCATTGGGACAGCAAAGCGCATAGACCGTTTTTTGCCATTTAACCAGCTCCTCAGACTTGAAGCACATGTTTTAGAGCAGATGTGGGGTGCCCACTGTTTGTCTTGATCACCTAGTTTACAACCAAAATAAAGTTGATATGCCTTTGTTATTAGTGGAGTAATAGACCGTCTCTGAGACGCAAAAGTCACATCACCACACACGTAACAAAACTGATCTGGATTGTTTACACACTTTCGAGACATCTTGCATGAACGCTGTCAGCCAACTGAGGGAAAAATGGCTAATATAAAACAATATAATGTACACGTATGTATAACGTAACACAATCATGCCGATTACATCATCTTTCCTTGCCGAATATAAAAATGTAGCACGTGCATTCTTGTGAATTACAGTATATCAACACTGTCACACCAGGAACACATATAATTACCGTATCTCTGAAACTTGAACTAATATTGAAAAACTAAGTTTCATTCCGGTTTTAGCACATTAAAAATAGTAATATTTTGTTGATTTTATTTAGGATATTTTTTGGTTGTTGATCAGTGTAATTTTAGAGCACAAAGTAAAAACAATAGTTATTCTAAGGCACAGTTAGCACAGGGCACAATCCGTACCATTACATATAAACAGCAGCTAATTGCAACAGAAACCACCCGGCGGTTTATATATTATATTATAGCCCAGTTATTTCGCCGTATGTAAAACACCGTTCTGGTATTCACCGACGGGAAATCGCTGCCGCGGAATCACCGATGGGTCATCACCGACGGAGCACTACAGCGTTTCGTTTAGTAATTCCCTGAATGTTATGATTTCCGACCGGTTTGTTGATACAATTTGGTGTTCGTACATTTTAATATATTTTGAATCATATTTTATAAGTACAATCGGAAGCTATTTTAAAACTAACATATTTGTTTCTTAGTTTATTCTCTATCTCTCGTCTATTTTTTGTCCCTGCTGCCTAAAATTGTCTTATAGCGTTTAGAATTCCCTAGATTTTGTACAAGCTTAAATAAACTTCATTTTTTCGGTAAGCTTGCTCGTAATTCCCTAGATATAGGGAAATGTCCCTAGGTCTGGTAACACTGTGCGGAGACTTACTAATAAAGGACTGCCCTTTCTAATAGTGCACCGTTGCCAGTTTTAACTCGTATAGTTAATGGGCATCTCAAAATATACAGCGTGCCCCTCGTATTTAGACAGCTTGGAATATCACAAGCTAGACGTTCCATCCCATCTGGTGCTCCACCATTAAATAATCGAGGCATATCCAACATCCTCGCAATTTCACTCACGTCAGTGAGAAACGGTTTTGAATTAGTTAAATAGCTTTGTCACGGTTTACCACGTCAACTAACAAGGAGCAGCTCTGCATCGCGTCGTTTGCATCGCTTGTCGTCTAACATCATGCATTCAGAACAGAAATTCCATTCTCCATCGATCCTAGGTAGGTAGGTTTATTTAGACACAAGAAGTGAGTGATTGATGGTGTCAAATGCTTTAGTAGAGTCAAGAAGTATGAGACCTAGTGCTCTTTGGTCATCAAGTGCCATGGTTGTATTGTCTGTTAAATCACAAAGTGCCGAAGCTGTATTATGACCTTGTCGAAATCCAGATTGTTTAGATGGAATAATTTTGTTAGAATATAAGTAGGTGCAGAGCTGCTCGTAAACAACGCGTTCCAGTACTTTAGAAAAAATTTACAGTAGACTGATCGGTCTCAGTTGACCATAGTTAGTAGGATTGGAACACTTAGGTAGCGGAACAACTATAGCGCGTTTCCACTGATTGGAGAAATATCCCATCTCTAAACAGCAGTTGATAATGTGTTAAGTACACATCAATTTCAGGTAAACATAGTAGTGTCATAATATGCAAAGTTATACTAAGTGACATATAAATCCGAACACCCAGTTTAAATAGTTTTATTTTAATAAAAGTTGGTGAATGTATTTATCTTACTGTAAATAACAAGTGAAAAAATTTTCAGCCTTATCAGTTGGACATTCCGGTTTTTATACTGCTTTTTTTTTAATTCACTAACGCTCTAAAAATGAATATTTCAGCCGCAGTAAAGAATCAACGTTGGCGGATTTTGGTTCTTGACATCCTTTACGATGGGTTACGATGCCTAGAGTACGGAGACCTGTACGATTTCGTCAACTTAGTGAGTTTGATAGGGGCCGTATAGTGGGACTCCGGGAAGCTGGACTTTCTTTTCGGGCAATTGCAGTTAGAGTGCAAAGAAGTGTAGACACTGTGGTTAGGTGTTGTCAGGCATGGCTTCGAGAAGGCCGTACGCAAAGTGCAAGGGCACTTTACGCCGCCGTAGAACAGACCGTGAAGATCGCCGCCTAAGATTATTGGCCTTAAGGGACCGTTTCTCCACTACCTGGTCCATTGCAAATGAATGGTTTGCAGAACACGGAAGACCTATCATACCGGCCACACTGGGTCCTCCCTTTAACTCGAGAACACCGACGTAATCGCCTTGAGTGGTGCAGACAACGGTCGCGCTGGGATCAGGAATAGAACAATATTGTCTTTAGTGACGAGTCTCGATTTTGTTTAGGCATACACGATGGTCGTGCCAGGGTTAGAAGGCGACGTGGTGAAAGGAGGAATCCACAGTTTTTTGTTGAAAGACATGTTCATCACACTGTTGGAGTTATGGTTTGGGGTGCTATAGCTTATGGTTCCAGGTCACCTTTAATCTTCATCAGAGGTAACATGAACGCGCAGCGTTATATCCACGAAGTTCTAGAACCCCATCTTTTACCCTATCTTGACACCCTGGCAGATCCAACTTTCCAACAAGATAATACCCGACCACATGTTGCAAGAGTCACAATAGACTTCTTTCAACATAATGATGTCACATTGTTACCATGGCCACCAAGATCTCCCGACTTATCCCCAATTGAGCACGTGTGGGATATGATGGGTAGGAGATTGCTCAATTTGCAACGTCCTCCTCAGACTGTAGAAGCACTTCGAGAGGAGTGGGTGGTTGCCTGGAATGAGATACCACAGGAGGACATTGACCTGATCAGAAGCATGCCTAGGCGCGTTGGAGAATGCGTAGCACATCAGGGTGCATCCACACATTATTAAAGGTCAAAGGGCCTTAAAGCAGTGCAATCATTTTGAAATTTTTATCATTTACTTATTATGCTTCATTAAGTACTTATACAAAATTTTATTAAAATAAAACCATTTAAACTGGGTGTTCGGATTTATATGTGACTTAGTATATTATCTGCACCGCTAGAATTTGATTTTTTTTATGTATAATTTTAACAACGGTGTCAGTCACTTTATTCAATTGAAATTTGTATTTTGAGTTATTTGTATTAGCTCGGTACTATGCACTTTGGAAGTCCAATCTCAGACAGATTCTACAATTCCCGTGAGCTTATGTATGACAACTGATTCCTAAGTAGGATCCGTAGCAGACTCTGTTGGTCTTCATACATAAAAAATGTCAAATATGATCGACTGTTTGCACATGAATGTGAACATGAATGTACTTCCAAATTCTACTAACAAAAGTCTATCCAAAACTCATCAAAAATGTCAACCTTCTCCCTTCCTGGCAAATCTAGATATTCGCGTTGTATTTATTCTACTTCCTAATCCTGCAGACGCTGTGCGCGCAGCGTCAGGTGTTGAAGCGAATTCAAAACTTTCGAGCGAGTCGCGAGACTTTGAATGAAAACATGGAGGGCAATCCCAGTTGGCATTTGCCGGAAGTACGTCACTCGCTGAGAGAGATTTGTCGATTTAACAAGTGCAGCAGCTGCAGTTTTCATTAGTCTCCTCATCTGAATGTTTTAATGCAACGCCTAAAACTTATCCTGTGGTTTTTATGTTGATAATTCTCCATGTTTATCTGGTCACTAAATAAAACCACAGATGTTCAAATAACCGTTTACTGATACGGTGTTTTGGCTACCAAGGCCTTTTTAATACGTTTCTGTTAGATAGGACTATATGTATGTATTTAACGGAATCTTTGAGCATAATTTTCACCTTTTTCCAGAAGTTTGATTAATATTAAACTTCGGATTGAAAAACTTGATTGCTCCCCATGCAGCAGTGCAGCTTTAAATGAAATGATTAGTTTACGAAATGATTCGTAAGACATTTCAATATCACATGACCACAAAAAACTAATTGATAAATCGAACTTAAAAAATGAAAAATAAATAATAGTTTAAAAAAACTAAAAAAAAGCAAAACGAACTGAAAAGTAGAAAATAATTTTTAGTTGCAAAGAGTCATAACTAATGACCTCAAAATAATATTATAATAAAATTTAACTTATTAACAGAACAGAGTAAAAAGCGTGGAGTGCATTTTACTACATATTCATAAGTCTTCTCTCATATTCTAAGTGACATATAAATCCGAACACCCAGTTTAAATGGTTTCATTTTAATAAAATTTTAGTACTTAATGAAGCATAATAAGTAAATGATACAAATTTCAAAATGAATGCACTGCTTAAAGCTCTTTGACCTTTAATAATGTGTGGATGCACCCTGATGTGCTACGCATTCTCCAACGCGCCTAGGGGTGCTTCTGATCAGGTGGTCAATGTCCTCCTGTGGTATCTCATTCCAGGCAACCACCAACTCCTCTCGAAGTGCTTCTAGAGTCTGAGGAAGACATTGCAAATTGAGCAATCTCCTACCCATCATATCCCACACGTGCTCAATTGGGGATAAGACGGGAGATCTTGGTGGCCATTGTAACAATGTGACATCATTATGTTGAAAGAAGTCTATTGTGACTCTTGCAACATGTGGTCGGGCATTATCTTGTTGGAAAGTTGGACCTGCCAGGGTGTCAAGATAGGGTAAAAGATGGTGTTCTAGAACTTCGTGGATATAACGCTGCGCGTTCATGTTACCTCTGATAAAGATTAAAGGTGACCTGGAACCATAAGCTATAGCACCCCAAACCATAACTCCAACAGTGTGATGAACATGTCTTTCAACAAAAAACTGTGGATTTCTCCTTTCACCACGTCGCCTTCTAACCCTGGCACGACCATCGTGCATGCCTAAACAAAATCGAGACTCGTCACTAAAGACAATACTGTTCCATTCCTGATCCCAGAGTGACCGTTGTCTGCACCACTCAAGGCGATTACGTCGGTGTTCTCGAGTTAAAGGGAGGACCCAGTGTGGCCGGTATGAAAACAAGCCAAAATTTCTCATTCGTCGGTAAACACTTCGCATGCCAATAGGTCTTCCATGTTCTGCAAACCATTCATTTGCAATGGACCTGGTAGTGGAGAAACGGTCCCTTAAGGCCAATAATCCTAGGCGGCGATCTTCACGGTCTGTTGTTCTACGGCGGCGTCCAGTGCCCCTTGCCCTTTGCTTACGGCCTTCTCGAAGCCATGCCTGACAACCCCTAACCGCAGTGTCTACACTTCTTTGCACTGTAACTGCAATTGCCCGAAAAGGAAGTCCAGCTTCCCGAAGTCCCACTATACGGCCCCCATCAAACTCACTAAGTTGACGAAATCGTACAGGTCTCCGTACTCTAGGCATCGTAACCGATCGTAAAGGATGTCAAGAACCAAAATCCGCCAACGTTGATTCTTTACTGCGGCTGAAATATTCATTTTTATAGCGTTAGTGAATTAAACAAAGCAGTATAAAAACCGGAATGTCCAACTGATAAGGCTGAAAATTTTTTCACTTGTTATTTACAGTAAGATAAATACATTCACCAACTTTTATTAAAATAAAACCATTTAAACTGGGTGTTCGGATTTATATTATATATATGTATAGATGTTAATAGTATGATTGGAACATTTCATATATCGAGCACCCTAGGCTTTTCTCTGAATTGAATTATTTTGTTAATAACTTAAATTTTATTATAATTTTATTTATCAATCATGACTCTTCGTAATTAAAAGTTATTTTCTACTTTTTAGTTTGATTAAGCTATAAAAGCGTGTTCTTTAGTTTTTTATACTATTGTTTATTTAAGTACAAATGACAATTCTGTCTAGTAGGTTTTTGTATTGGGTGCTTCTGTACCTGTTGTAAATAAATGTCTATCTATCTAGTTATCTATCTGTCTATCTCTCTATCTATCTATTTACCTATAGAGGGTGGCGCATCGAAAACGAAACAGACGCATTTACTGGCAGATCAGTTTTTTTTTGGAAAAACGCTCAGACCCGTCGATTCTGTTTTCGAGGGGGACACAGGTTTGGCAAAAAATCACGTTAACACGTGCAGCCCCCTGGGCGGGGGTGAGATCAACCCTAAGGTCTTAAATGGAAAGGGGGCTGGAGTGATACCTTAGTTTAAAGGTCTTTCAATTCCCTTTATAATGATGTAAAAGTTCAGTAGTTTTGAAGACTTATTGATTTAAAGCTTAAAGTAGACTTTAATAGGTACACCAGATTATTTTGTACTACTTTCAGAAGAAATTTGACTAAAAGAATTTACTTAATAAGTAAATTATTTTCTACACTACGCCCATGGTTTGTTTATCATTTTGTTGTTTAAAATAGCTATTGCAGCGTTTTTTTTTGTGGCAAAAAAGTTATTTCTTGAAGAAAGGTAAGAAAATATCACGTACTTATTTTAAATAGGAATTTAGTACATAGTTTGCGATTGATTTGACCAAACTTTGTTGCTGAAATAACTTGTAACGCTTTAATACATTAACTAACTATGGTATATTCCACAGCACTAAGAGTTGAAATTATCGAAATATTTTTCGGAAATAATCAGTGCGCTAATAGAATAGCAGAAATATTTAATGAGCGACATGAGAACAGTAACGTGCATCGAAAATATGTTCTAGAACTTGTAGCTAATTTTTGGGAAACTTCGTCAGTCGCCAATAAAAAACGCAACATTGAAAATTCCATAAGGAACGAAGCAATAGAAGTGGGGGTTTTAGGGCAAGTTTATGTAGATCCTACGTTAAGTACCCGCAAATTTTAGACTGTGTGTGGTGTTAGTCGACGTACTGTCCAACGGATTCTAAAGGTCCATAGTTTTCATCCGTATAAAAGTCACCAGGTACAAGAACTTAATGAAGACGATTTTGATCGGCGATTACAATTTTGTGAAGAGATGAGTGAACGAATTATAAACGATGAACATTTTCTATTCAACACTTGCTTTTCCGACGAATGTTCCTTTTCCTTAAATGGCGTAGCAAATCGTCATAACTGCCGATATTGGTCCGATTCTAATCTCAGAATTTATCATGAGGATCATACACAGTAGCCAAAAAAATTAAATGTTTGGGCTGGTATTTTTGGCGATCATTTAGTTGGTCCTTTTTTCTTATCTGGAAATTTGACCGGTGAAATGTATTTGGAATTACTGGAAGACGCCATAGATCCTGCATTAACAGCCATAACTGAAAATCAGAATGATAGGCGGTACATTGCGAATAGGTTGATGTTCCAACAGGATGGTGCCCCACCACATTACGCATTACGTGTTCGACAATATTTAGATCAGACGTTTCCAGATCGATGGATTGGTAGAAGAGATGCCATTGAATGGCCCCCAAAATCGCCAGATTTATCACCTTTGGATTTCTTTATGTGAGGTCATTTAAAAAGCAAAATCTATGCTACTCAGCCAACATCATTAGAAGACCTGCGACAAAGAATTGTGAATGAGTGCCTTCAAATTACTTCTCAAATATTGCAAAATGTGCGGCAACGAGCAAAATCTTTATTATTGCATGGAGAGTCATGGTGGCCATTTTCAACATTTACTTGCCTAACGGGTCAGTTCATTCTTCATTTTTAAACTACTTTGCTGCCAAATGTATTGATCTCCACTGATGATGATCTATTAGTTTTATTTAAGCTTTAAATCAATAAATCTTCAAAACTGCTGAACTGAAGTACATTAATTTTATATCATTATAAAGGGAATTGAAAGACCTTTAAAATAAGGTATCACTCGATCCCCCCTTTCCATTTAAGATTTTAGGGTTGGTGTCACCCCCGGTCAGGGGGCTGCACGTGTTAACGTGATTTTTTGCCAAACTTGCCCCTCGAAAACAAAATCGACGGGTCTGAGCGTTTTTCCAAAAAAAAAAACTGAGCTGCCAGTAAATGCGTCTGTTTCGTTATCGATGCGCCACCCTGTATATCTATCTACCTGTCTATCTATGCATTTATCTTTCTATCTATCTGTCATGGGGCTACTGTAGCGATACTTTATTTTCTGCTAAACGCACATGATCACCTCAAGCACATTTTTTTCACAAAAACCAAAATATACGTTGCTCTTGATCGGGTGATACATCAAATACTATTTCATGAGGTTCAGCGTTTTGTGTTTGCTTTGTCCGGTTCAAAAACTGGGTATGAGGACGGGTTGCTCTATAGTTTGCATGTCTCAGCATGTTTTTGTGACGTTTTCCTTAAGAAAACATTCTATTCCCAGCATTTCAAAAATGTTCGGCGACTAATACACGTTCACAATAGTCAAAAATCGATGTATTAATCGACCCCTTCCCAGAGGAACTTATGGGAGCGCCTATGACTGAAATATAGCGCCACCAGTATGAAGAATGAATTAACTCGTTGATTTCAAAAGGCTTACTTAAACAAAACTTGAAATAAACTCAAACGATGAAAGACAAACTCGGATTCGTCCCCAGATACTCCTCGCCGACGTCTTACATTAATTGTTTTTTGTTGCCCGAAAAAACCAATGGAAAAGTTCCGTCTTCAGTCCATTAAGGATAATGCTGAAAGTTTCTTCTCCCCTCATGCTATCAATAACACTAGCTGGAGAGTGCTGTTGTCTGTCATTTCAAGAGAAAAAAGTATATGTACACTACACCCACGTACTTTAACTTTGTTTACTGACTGCCACTAGAAGTTTGGTATCCAGTTTATCGCGCAACTTGTTTTATTTTCGCGGTGCCTTTCAGAAAGGCCCCCTCACATTATCGAAATAAAACAGCGCATAGCGCCATCTATTACCAAAATTGGCCACTGCGGGATTGTATAGCAGCTATCGCTTGGAACTGCAAATATACTAAGTGACATATAAATCCGAACACCCAGTTAAAATGGTTTTATTTTAATAAAAGTTGGTGAATGTATTTGTCTTACTGTAAATAACAAGTGAAAAACTTCTCATTCGTCGGTAAACACTTCGCATGCCAATAGGTCTTCCGTGTTCTGCTAACCATTCATTTGCAATGGACCTGGCAGTGGAGAAACGGTCCCTTAAGGCCAATAATCTTAGGCGGCGATCTTCACGGTCTGTTGTTCTACGGCGACGTCGAGTGCCCCTTGCTCTTTGCGTACGGCCTTCTCGAAGCCATGCCTGACAAATCCAACCTAACGGTGGTATAGACTCCCACAGTGATCATTTCTGATAGAAGATGACACTGACTTTGTTTCTTATGATATTGTACGAGGTACACTAGAAAAGAAAGGTTCTCGAAGGTCGTCGTGTGAACGTTTCATCAACTGGTTTGTCACCACATACGTGGGAACCCAGCGTAATAACCACCTTGTACGACAATCTAAATATGAGTAAGGTATCAGTCAGCAGGCTTACTGCTTATTTTGCATTGTTTCCGCATGTGGAAATGAAGCTAAAAGGAAAACGGTTTTCTAGCGAAAACGGCTGAAACTTGCAGAGTTGCTTCAAGAACTAGTTTTGGCGGATAAATATTGAATGTGGTGGAAATTACTTTGAACGAAGTCAATAAGTAAAACTGTATTGCAAAGCTTTTAGTACCCTGGTTGTCTATGCTAACACAGTGAAATATTTAAGTAAGTTAATCAACTAAAGAAAATCCGATATTCTCAATCGAGAAATGTTTCTGATGCATCAAGTTGCCAAAATTAGACCAATTGTGCTTAAACTTAGCTTCGTTGAGATAGACGATCTTCCCTATAGTCAGGACTAGGCTCCGCCTGACTTTGAACTCTTTGGATCACTAAACAAAAATCTTCAAGGATGCCCTTTTGACTAAAATGAGGGCCGTCGATGACTTTTTTGTGAGTCAGGAGGAAAAATTTATTTAAACGTATGTTCATCAGAGAAGTGGGCAAAGTGCATTGATTGAGAGGGAGTTGTATTGAAAAATAAGATTATCAAAAAATCGTACTGCTTTTATGCATAGCTAGATAGATTTCATTTCTAAAACCCCTCGTAAGTGTTGATCAAAAGCAGCTATGATGCGAATAACAAAAACGAAAATTGGTGGGTCATGAAGTAGACATTTCGAAATTAAGTTATCAAGGTTGGGATTTAACAAGTAACCTTGCCTATCTGAATAACTTGCATTTATTACCTTCCAGATATAATGAATATTAATTATCATAAAGTTTCAGAACTTCCTGAAGTCACTTCTAATTAGGTAACCTCCGTTGTTTTAGTCTTGATTAACATTTTACCTTGATACTCGTTGTGAATAGTAAACAGTGAACACTTTAGTGAAATCTCAAGGCGGCAAACCTGTGATACAATTATTGATTTGAGCTTTCAACACATTGTATCGCGTTGTGTGTCGTAACCCTTTGAAGATTACATCGAGAAACCTGACAATTTCCAATGATATATCAATTTTCATAAAGAAACATAATAGGGATGTTTAAAAAAGACACTTTAAGCCTGAAGAAAATTCAGCTTCTAGAAGACTGCATAACTTTCGTTTTATTCTAAATAATAGAATAAGGGTGGATTTCACAATTTAACAAACCATTATTCTGCACCAATAGGGTACGAGTACCAAACAGTCCGTTAAATATACCCAATCAGCCTCAAGATCTCTCCGTCAAATTTTTGGCAGCAAATAGCATCAAAGTATTCAAAACAAAACATTGTAAAATATGAAGTGACAGCTTGCCATTGAAATCTTTTCAGTTTATTAAATATTATGAAATTATGTAAAACTGAGCCAAAATTTTAAAAAATGCTTGATGTCTGAGTAAAATCTATTTTTTCAGATTAGCTGAAGGTTTTTCCATGTTTATTGCAACTTTTGTAATGCATATGTGAATTTATCACCTACTGTGTGCTTATAGTTTATCCTACATTTGCAAACCTGCACTTCCAAATCCTCACATGAAAAAGCCACTGGTCCGAAACTGTTCAACAGTTTCAACATTCATGCATACAATTGCAGTTGCAGTTTTTTGTTTCAATTTCAGTGTATAATCAGTCGCACCATCGGTGACGGTACATGGTACATTCAACATAACCACGTATTTAGGGGTTAGTGCAGATTTAACGTGTACACGACAGTGTAATATGTATTTCTTCACAAAAAAATCTTGGAGCACTTTTATACGTAAATTTGTTTTTAAAAAATTCCGTTGTCCACACATAACAAAACAAGTGATCACAAAACATAGAATACAGTGACGTTGGAGAAGGAGAATAGACCAAAGGAGATCACATTTGACATTTGAAATTAGTGTCTCATAATGTTAGTGATGGGAGAATACAAGTGCGATCAGCATTGCCATGCATTAACAAACGTCCAACTCTGCTGCCAAATTTAACAACTAGAAAATCGCCCTATTATTTGCCGCATTCCCATTGGCTCTTGGGGATAACTGATTGTTAAATGTAAATTTGAACAGAAATCAAAATACATGAAAGTTGTCCTGTTTTCTCTGTACAAAAGCATCATGTTGGAATCAAGAAGTGGTCTTGTTTATAATACAGTCGAATTTTCACGATTTTATTCAATATTTTAATAGAAATCACTGATATTCAGAGACCGTTGACAGCTTCTGTCAAATTGCATTTCGATAAGGTGATTTTCCCATTGGTCCATAATATTAATGTTGGTGAAATCGGCCCTAAATATATTGAATCTCTGTACACCTTAAAAGCTTGACATTAAAAAAATGGTTCCTACAAAAATTTTAGGAGATTATGGAAGGAATTTATTGGTGATCCCTAATATGATCATAGATCATTTCAAGGTAAAACTTCTAAAGGACTCCTCACAAAATATACAGAAAATGGGCTCCAATCTAATTGCATAAAAATTGAGTAGGGTATACATTTCGCATTCTTGGACAAAATTTCTGATGGGATCAAAGAAATCTCACGATTAGTTTTTGAGAAATAGGGGATGGAGTTTGTCCGTCTAAAAAAACTGGTGAATGTGCCTTGAACTACGTACTGATAATTTTTTTCATATCAAAGCAGCCGCGCAGGCAGAAACCTAAGTGCCAGGACAACGCGGCTGCTACGAGGACCCCAAAGAAATTTTGTTATTCCGGCTTTTGAACTGCGTAAGCTTAGTAGAACTGGGAAAAGCTTCCGCTTGTAGATTGATCCACAATCTCGATACACTCGGGACAAAGGAGCGGTCATATCAAAGCATGTTGGTGTAGCGATAGAAGAGACCTACATCTCCGAGTCATCGATCAGTCGGACAGCCCTCCTCTGGACAGCATCGAGCATAAACGATGTAGCCTGGGCAGCAACGCCCCACACGTGTGAGCAATACTCGAGGGTAGGTCTTATCTGGGTCTTGTATAGAGTGAAGAGGTCATGCGGAGGTATGTACTTCTTAGCCCAAAACAGAAAGCCTAGCTTTTTCCAGCAGCTGCCGCTATTGACGAGATTTTCGTGCCTGATCTGGACTCCGACCAGCCAAAATGAACGGCTCTTTGGCAAAATTCGGCCATCCATAGAAGCCGGATGATCGTTAGAACGCTTTTTGTTCTTCAAGGTACAGTACTGTGTTTTGGAAGCATTAAACGGTACAAGATTGTTGCGTCCCCAAGCAGTGATAACCTCTAGGTCTATCGTCAAAGAGGAAGTCGCAGCTAGTCAGCAAAGCTGTGGATTGGGTTGATCAAACAAGTAAGGAGGTCGTTAATATGTAAGAAGAACGATGTCGGAGCCAAGACCGATCCCTGGGGAAGTCCTTCGTTCACGTTGTAGTATAGTTCAAGGAGCCAATCTGAGAACGTTGGGCGCGAAAAATGGTCGGCCCGACGCAGCTCTTGCGTCAATTGGATCTTGTAGGCGTGTACATTCAAATCCTGGTGGAGAATGCGGAGCAAACTGGTTCTCGAAATGCCCAATTCTTGGGATCGACGCGTTATTGATTGTTTCGGATCGTCTCTCACACTCTCCTTCACAACAGCAATATTTTCCGGTGTGCGAACGCTCCTTGGCCGGCCAGAGCCTGGCATATTTGCCACAGAACCTGTTGCCTCGAATTTACGCACCAGACGACCGATGGTTGTTTCGTTTGGGCGGTTGTTGCGACCGAAATGTTCACGAAGCGCGCGAAACGTGTTTTTTATTTTTGCACCATTTTTGTAGTGCTCTTGAATAACTTTAATGCGGTCTTCAATCGAATACGACTCCATTGCGATCAATGGTATACATTCAACTAACAAAATGACATGTCGGTGACAGAAAACAAAGATGGCGTCTATGTCAAATTGACGTTTACTTTCCTGCGTCCCTATTGGACAACCCTACTCAAAGAACTTCATTTTGAGTATAGAAAACTGGTTATAAATGGTAGCCAAGACAGCCAAGACATAATTTTATGGAGAAAAATTTATTTAAAATCAATAAAGAAACACCGCGACCAGGGCGTTAAGATTTATTACTTGGATGAAACCTGGATAGATGCAGGACATGCAAAACCTAAAGTACGGATTGACTCTAGAATTAAATCAGCAAGACAAGTCTTCTTAGATGGACTAACCAGTGGCCTAAAGAAATGGACGGGAGCTCATTTGAACGATGGTTTGAAGAATCGCTCCCAAGGCTTGACGACAATGCCGTCATTGTACTTGATAATGCTGCATACCACACTAGAAAAGTAGAAAACATTCCCACAATGAGCCGTATTCATAAAAGAGAAGCATAAGGTAAAAGTATAAGAACTTGCATCGGAGAAAAAGGTAGAAGTATAAGCATATCCTTGTTTTCATATTCATAATGATTACCTTATACTCGCGAGGATATGCTCCAAGAAGAAGTAAAAGGTTGACTGGTATTTGTATCTTGAGCGACATGTCCTGACTTGTTCTAGCTTGTAGTTGACGTGGGTGTTCACTCAGCACCACTGACAGTTGTATTCCAGAGCTTACACAGACCGTTCAGTATTTTTACTGGATACAGTTTTTTATCAAATTAATAAGCATGTCATCCTCAAGTGATGAGGAAACTATAGAAAATAATAATAATAAGAAGGTCATAAGGCATGGCTCAATATCATAACCGTCATCGCCAAGTAGTACAACATTTGCTTTATTTATTAGTTGTAATCTAGTCTGTGAATTTCTCCATATTCTGGAATCATGCACTGATCCAGGCCATCTGACATCAACACTTGTGAACATCTCTCTGGCATCACAAGTGGCTTGCACATTTAAAGTAGGTTTCCCTTTTCGGTTGGTATAAACACCTCCATTCAACAATGGCTCCTATCAAAAGACATTAATTTCAATGAAAATATGGTCAAAGAAGAACTGATTCATCTAGTCTATAATCTTAATGTTGTTGGCGAGATGGCTACCCCCTTTATCACCTCGAATTAAATCCCACTGAAATGATGAGGGCAAATATGGAAAACTGTGTGACTTCAAACAATAGAGCATTAAAAATTTCTGAAGCTGTCAACAGAGTCTTTTAATATAAGAATAATCATTTACTTTGCTAAATTATTGCAAGACCATTGAGGAAAATACGGACCGGTACGATCTCGTTTTTGGTTGTTGTATTTGGTCTGGACGTAAATGTACTACGAATGATGTATAGTAACAAACGCATTTCCTTTTTTCAACCTAATTCGAAACCACCGTATCAGGTTTTCGACGTATTCGGATATGATAGAGACACTCTGTAAAGGCCATCAAAATAAAAACGTTCCCCTTGGGTATCCGCTGTTTATCTATCTCGTAACCTTGGCACACTTAGCGCTGTAGAGTGAACATCGTGCCGAGAAGACAGTGCTAATGTAAGACGGCACTGCAATAAATTAGGCGTAGCGAGGCTGCTTTTTCCGAATAATAAAAAACGATTTCGTTACGAAAATGAGCGTAACGGTCGTCGGAAGCCGGAATTCCAGAGAACGGGAACGGTTTCCTTCCTCAACTTTCCAGACTCCCGGACAGAGATATTGCCGTCATCAGTTACGGACGGATTTCCTCAATGATATTCAGTAGACAGATCGATTTGAATCGAATTAGGGTATATCTGGTCGTGTTATGTATATTAGGTTCATGCTAGGGGTATTGTGCTTCATAGTCCAGGACTATTAGACGAAAAGGAGGCTAATCTGCTGAAAAAATCCCACCTGCCTGAATTTTTCACCAGAGCTTCTTTTCAATATTATAAATAATTTCTCAAAAGTCCCCATGAATCCAAGTGGAAATTTGTTGTTATGGGGGGTCAAAGGTCGCAAAAAACACTTTTTTACGTATATTTTCGGAAATATCCATTCTACGATAAAATGAGCAATTACCTTTTTTTGATCAGTTTGAAATTATCCACAAAAAAGATCTAATGCATTTTTTGGTAGAGTTGATATTTTCGAAGATGAGAGACACATTTCCTTAAAGCACAAGTTTTGTCCTTTCAAATGCCGATGAGGTTTTAATCCATTTCTTTACAACCGTCTGTTTGGAGCAACATTTTAAATCCTCTCCATCTAACTATTCGATTGTGTATACAGGGTGTAAAGTTAGTAGTGCATCAGTGATAGACGGCCTCCAAACCTATCGAATGAATCCCTATATGTGTGGTCGGAAAGTTCAGGAGATATTTGCAATTTTGAGAAATATCGAAAAAACGGGGTAATGAACTTTCAGTCGCAATTACAACTAAACCATTATGTTTAGGGCTGTGATTTTTTTTCTGAGACGAGCTAAATGATAAGTTTTAGAAACGGTTATGTCACTTTTTAACAGAGCTCATTAGAAGTCAACGCAAAAAGTATTTAATTAATTTTTTTTTTTTTGTGAAAAAACTCTTCCATCCCTTGTGTATAGTGGCATGATTTGGTGTAAAACAATCCCATATTTCTTGAGGCTTTTGTCTCAGTTCGGTGTTTGTACGAGCAGGATGTTGTCGTAGAACCTTTTTCATCTCGTGCCACAAAGTTTCAATAGGTGACAGAACTGGACTGCTAGAAACCCATTTCAAAAGTGGTACATTGTTTTCTTCCATCCATTTTACGGCCTTTTTTGAGGTCTGGCACGCTGCACCATCTTGCTGAAACACAAAATCTTGGCCGGATGTCAAACATTCTTCCATCACTGGTAAAAGCGCTTCTTCTAAAATTGCCAAATATTTGCTTGTTTCCGCATTTCCATCAATAAAATGAAGTTTTCCTACTCCTTTTGATGACATACTGCCCCAGACCATAATGGATGCTGGAAATTTCACTTTTCTCTTCAGAGAGTTAACATGGAATGCTTCATTTTTTTTGCGAATAACTCTACTGCGACTGTCACCACCACAAACTTCGAATCGGTCCTCATCACTCCATTGTATTGCACACCATTGTTGAGGTGTCCATTGTCTATGTTCTTCAGCCCATCTAAGCCGATTTTTCTTTTGCAGTGGAGTGAATAGTGGCTTTTCTTTGACCTATGAACAAGTTGTGCAACTTTAGGGTTTTTAGTACAAAACTACCCAAAACTATTTTAAACGTATTCTGACAGCTGTGATTAATAAAAACAATTACCATGGCTTTTATTTTTCACAGCCACCTATGCGCTATAGACTTATTTTGCATTGAAATGAAAATAGGTTGGTATGTTGTAATTGCAACATGTGTTATTTTTATGCTGCAAATTTGATTAGGGAGTGATAAAGTTGGTGTTTTCTACTATATATTATCAAAATATTCATTGTTAATATTTTAAACCTATAACACCCTGATAAATTTTTATTATTTGTGTTTGATAAGAAAAAAACTAAGATTTCAATAGTTGGGCCAACTGAAGTGGGAAGGGGCTCGTAGTTGTAATTGCGACTGGAAGTTCATCACCCTATGTTATTTTTCGAAACATCACAAAATTGCAAATATCTCCTGAATTATAAAAGTTCGGACCCCACATATAGCTGTTCATTCGATATGTTTTGAGACCCCCTATCACCTGACTTCCGTTTATCCACTACTTACTTCACACCCTGTGTATAGGTATTTTGGGGATAAACAATACAATGTAAACGTATAGACTAATCTATTCGACCTTGTTGGTTTGAACAGATTCTGTACTGCTACTGTCCTAGATGACGCTTGGATGTTTAATCCGTCTTTAACACCGTCTTTTAATACCATCTTGCCGGAGAACCATTCTTTTTAGGGCAACGAGCGCAGTAGAATACACATACATGCAATACTCTCACTGACACCCGCTATACCAAGTAAACCAAATGAATACCGTAAGTGAATGTGATGTTGTTTTGTTTCAGAGTGGGGCGAGGGCCACAGTGGCTTTCACGGCATGGAGGTGGAGGTCCGCGAGGAGGCCGCTGTCGCTGACAGAGCCCCCTCGCGGGAAACCACCGCACTACTGGGCAACAATACTCCTTACTATCCCATCACAGGTAACACGTCATTTAATACTAACGTATTTTTTATATGCCCTGAGTATAGTGATTAGCGAATCAAAAAATAGATTTCTTAGTCTTAGGCCCGTATCGTCAGTCGTCCCTACAATTGTAGGGCGCCTTTATGGTCTCCTTGATTGTCATAGTTTTCTACTTCTCCGTGCCACCGCTCACAAACACCTATTTGCATCAAATTCTGCTTGCTTTTGAGTTATATCATGTTTTATCAGCTTGAAATTTCCTACAATTTAAAAAGAAAACATATCTTCACAATAGGAGAGCACTGACACGCGACAAGTGTAATCTAGAAATTTTTGAAGGAGAGAAAGAAGTATGACAATCAAGGAGGCAATAAACGCGCCCTACAATTGTAGGGACGACTGACGATAGGGGCCTTAAAGTAGAGATCGTTTATTGTGATACAAAGTTTCATACATAGTTCTTTATAAACTTGTTTAGAAAAATATGTTACTGAATTTTGTTGTCAATTTTTAAGAATGTCAATAAATTCTTGTAACGCATTTCGTATGTAAAAAATAGTTATTTATTATACCAGGGAAGAAAGTACTGCGCTGCGCCTCGGGAAACAATACAACCTCAAGCTAAAATCTAGTATTTTTCCCATGTATAATACACAATTTTTTTTGTGACGGGAAAAAACGACGATTTAATATTGAAAAATCATATTGTTACAATATTTAAGTCAGAAAAATATCGATGGGAAATTTGAATTTTGAAACAAGTAGGCTATGTTGTACTTATAGCGACAATTAGACCTGAGTTGCTAAGGAAACTTTTAAAGTAATCAAATAGCTATCAATTTAACTTTGTGATTTTATTTGTAAATTGTGTGCTTAGTGATTGTTTAGAAGTTATTTTTAATATTATAAGGTAAAAAATGTCTAGTTCCGAGTTTTCATTGAAGCCACCGGAATTAGTAGAAGTAGCCAAAGTCACAAAAATTATTGCCAGCTAAATATATGTTATACAATATCCAGGAAAAAGTACACATTTCATAAAAAGTGACATCTTATTACCTGTCAACAGAGATAGAATGTCAAACTTTTTTCCCGTCACAGAAAAAACTATATTTCTGTCAAGTTCGAACTATCATCTGTCATAATGTCAAACATCTATTCTAATCACACCTTTTGTTGCGGTTTCGGCCTGATGTTTTCTTTGCAGTTTGCCGTCAGTTTTCGTGGTTGTCTTCTACTACTGTTGCCACCTTTTTCTTATCCCAAACCTATTGACTTTCAAATGACTGATGTCTCTGGCGACCACTGTATATCTCTGCGCACTTTCAGTACTAAATTGTTCAGATCAGGTTCTGAAAATTTTGGAACTAAATTGTTAATAAAAGCTTGATTACGTAATTCAATGGACTTTTAATAACGTATCGTGATAAACTGCCTTAACACAAAGCTCAGCCACTGATATCTAAATATTATTCACTAATTTTATGTAACAAGTGCACACCGAATCATTGAAGCCTGTTAAAAAGATGGTGAATGTGCCGGTGTAGTGCTGGTCGTTTCTAAAAATGGTGGATGTGCTTAGTCATTTCCTACGAGACTGCTGTTCTACATATTATTTCTACATATTTTTTAGATTTTGCTTCACAAGTTTCTATACATTCTTAAGACTCTCCATGAATCCTTTTTGAATATGACTAGGTAAATTATTGAAAAATCTATATTGTATGGATAAGTAGACAACACTGAGATAGACATGTTTGCTGTCCGTCTCTGTAACTACGACCCGTAGGGATCTTTCACCGTATCTAATGAAGATGAAGTTCAGCTTAGCAAACTGTTGGTAGGTGCAGATCGCCAGATTTTCCACTTACCTCCGCAGAGTATTTTGAGCTTTTCAAATGACCATACCCATCCTTAGTCTTAAAGTGGAGATCGTTATTGAGATACACAGTTTCATACATAATTCTGTATAAAACTTGTTTGGAAAAGATATGTTACTGAATTTTGTTGTCAATTTTTAAGAATGTTAATAAATTCTTGTAATACATTTCATATGAGGTAAAAAATAGTTATTTATTGTACAAGGGAAAAAGGTAAGTAAGTTTCCCGTGTATAATACACAATTTTTTCTGCAAAGGGAAAAACGACGATTTAGTATTGAAAAATTCTATTATTACAATATTTAAGTCAGAAAATTATCGATATGAAACTTGAATTTGAAATTAGTAGACTATGTCGCACTTATAGCGACAATTAGACCTGCGTTGCTAAGGAAACTTTTAAAGTAATCAAATAGCCGTTCAATTTCATTTGTTATTTGACTTAAAGACTGTGAA
Source organism: Acanthoscelides obtectus (assembly GCA_963669975.1). Classification (NCBI taxonomy): domain Eukaryota; kingdom Metazoa; phylum Arthropoda; class Insecta; order Coleoptera; family Chrysomelidae; genus Acanthoscelides; species Acanthoscelides obtectus. The sequence goes on along the minus strand of CAVLJG010000001.1, from coordinate 120,944,811 downwards.
TTCAGTGGTTGTTCAGAAGTTATTTTTAATACCATAAAATGAAAAATGTCTGATTACGAGTTTTCTTTGGCTCCACCGGAATTAGTAGAAATATTGCCAGCTAAATCGCGGAAAGTTTATGAAACCGCGTATTCAATATCCGGGAAAAAAGTTCCCATTTTTTCCCCGGGGAAAAAAGTAATTTCATAAAAAGTGACATTTATTACCTGTCAACAGAGTTAAAATGTCAAACTTTTTCCCGTCATAGAAAAAAACTATATGTCTGTCATGTTTGAACTATCACCTGTCAGATTGTCAAACATCTATTCTAACCATAATTTTATTTGCGATTCCAGCCTCATGCTTTCTTTGCAGTTTTGCCGTCAGTTTTCGTGGTTTTCTTCTACTACTGTTCCTACCTTTTTCTTATCCCAAAACTATTGACTTTCAAATGACTGGTGTCTCTGGCGACCACTGTATATCTCTGCGGACTTTTAGTACTAAATTATTTAGAACAGGTTCTGAAAATGTTGACACTAAATTTGTTCATAAAAACTTGATTACGTAATTTAATGGAATTTTAATAACGTATCGTGACAAAATGCCTTAACACAAAGCTCAGACAAGGAATCTTTAAATATTTCTCCATGTATTCACTGATTTTGTGAAACAAGGTGAAAGTGCACACTGAATCATTGAAGCCTGTTAAAAAGATGGTGAATGTGCCAGTGCAGTGATGGTCGATTCTAAAAATGGTGGATGTGCTTAGTCATTTCCTACGAGAGTTCTACATATTATTTCTATATATTTTTTAGATTTTGCTTCACAAGTTTCTATACATTCTTCAGACACATTATGACTTCTTTTTGAATATGACTAGGTATATTATTGAAAAATCTATATTGTACGGATAAGTAGACAACACTGAAATAGACATGTTTGCTGTCCGTCTCTGTAACTACGACCCGTAGGGATCTTTCACTGTATGTAACGAAGATGAAGTTCAGCTTAATAAACTGTTGGTAGGTGCAGATCGCTAGATTTTTCGCTTACCTCCGCAGAGTATTTTGAGCTTTTCAAGTGACCATACCCATCCCTAGTCTTAAAGTAGAGATCGTTTATTGAGAAACAAAGTTTCATACATAATTCGGTATAAAACTTGTTAGGAAAAGATATGTTACTGAATTTTGTTGTCAATTTTTAAGAATGTTAATAAATTCTTGTAATACATTTCGTATGAGGTAAGAAATAGTTATTTATTGTACAATGGAAAAAAGTAAGTCAGTTTCCCGTGTATAAAACACATTTTTTTCTGTGAAGTGAAAAACGACGATTTGATATTGAAAATTCTATTATTACAATATTTAAGTTAGAAAATTATCGATGTGAAACTTGAATTTTGAAATTAGTACAATATGTCACACTTATAGCGACAATTAGACCTGCGTTGCTAAGGAAACTTTTAAAGTAATCAAATAGCTGTCAATTTAATTTTGTTTGAAAATTTTGAGCTTAGTGGTTGTTTAGAAGTTATTTTTAATACTATAAAGTGAAAAATGGCTGATTCCGAGTTTTCTTTGACCACACCGGAATTAGTAGAAGTAGCCAAGGTCACAAAACTTATTGCCAGCTAAATATATGTTTATACAATATCAAGGAAAAAGTACTCATTTTTTCCCCGGGGAAAAAAGTGTTTTTTTAAAAAGTGACATTATATTACCTGTCAACAGAGTTAAAATGTCATGTTCGAACATTTCATAATGTTAAACATCTATTCTAACCATACTTTTTGTTACGGTTTCGGCCTGATATTTTCTTTGCAGTTTTGCCGTCAGTTTTCGTGGTTTTCTTCTACTGCTGGTCCTACCTTTTTCTTAGTCCAAAACTATTGGCTTTCAAATGACCGATGTCTCCAGCGATCACTGTATATCTCTGCGCACTTTTGGTATTAAATTATTACTAACGTATCGTGAGAAAATGGCTCAACACCTAGCTTAGCCAATGAATATCTAAATATTCTTCCACGTATTCACTCATTTTATGAAGCAAGTGCACACCGAATCATGGGAGCCTGTTCAAATGATGGTGAATGTGCCAATACAGCGGTGCTCGTTTTTAAATAATAGCGGATGTGCTTGGTCATTTCCTACGAGAGTGCTGTTATACATATTATTTCTACATATTTTTTATATCTTTATTCACAAGTTTCTATACATTCTTAAGACTCTCTATGATTCCTTGTTCTACATATTATTTCTACATATTTATTTTTATTTTTTTCACAGGTTTCTATACATTCTTAAGACTCTCTATGACTCCTTTTTTGAATATGACTGACTAGGTATATAATTGAAACATCTTTATGGTTGGATGAGTAGACAACACTGAAATAGACATGTTTGCTGTCCGTCTCTGTAACTACGACTCGTTAGCCTGGTAAAAGGATGGTGAAAGTGCCAGTGCAGTGATGGTCGTTTCTAAAAATGATGGATTTCCTACGAGACTGCTGTTCTACATATTATTTCTAGATATTTTTCTTCATAAGTTTCTATACATTCTTAAGACTCTCTATGACTACTTTTTTGACTATGACTGTCTAATTTATATGGTTGGATGAATAGACAACACTGAAATAGACATTATAGTTGTCCGTCTCTGTAACTACGACCCGTATGTAATGAAGATGAAGATCAGCTTATCAAACTGTTGGTAGGTGAAGATCGCCAGATTTTTCGCTTACCTCCGCAGAGCATTTTGAGTTTTTCAGACGACCATACCCGGGTTCAGGATTACTAGACCTAGACCGCACTGACAAGTTGCTAATGAGTACGAAACAGCGCAGTTTGTGGTTACTCGTAGTTACACAGACGGAAAGCAAGCATGTCCATTAAAAAAAATGTGTTACTGAGTGTCGTGAACTTTTGTTCTTGTTGTACGTTTTTTAGTTGTGTGTTTCCATCTCGAAAACTTTGTCGATACGTATGAGTGCGCTTCAGTCATATCTCTCAAAGTAACCACTTACTTGACATCGGCGTGCATTGAAAGTTCTCCTGTTATCAATCTTCAATATAAAATTGTACAATGCCCGGAAATGCGATCAATGGAGAATGCCGACAGCTCGTGCTAAATTTATTGGAGTATTCCCAGGAAGAGAATGAAAACAGCGGTCCCGTTATCCAATTCATGCGTACTGGAGTTAGTTGGGAAAATTAGGATATGGCGTTGATGATGTAAACGGTGACTCCAACTATAATATATTTATCATCTGTCACAATGTCAAAAATTTATTCTAACCTCACTTTTGTTGCGGTTCGAGTCAGACGTTTCTTTTCCCAAAAGCATACCCGATTGTCAAATAAGTGTATGTCTCTGCGCACTTGTGTCAAGTCACTTAGACCGGGTTATAAAAAATATTGCACTATGCAGATAAAACTAAAGTCTACAATACGACCTTGAGCTTCGCTGTGATTCAGAAAGACTTATTGGAAAGTGGTCTGAACTTTGGCTCCTGGCTTTGAGAAAATCTACACTCCCACTTTTTAATCTGTCACAATTATTAGATTTTCCTCTAACTAGAAAATAGAATACGTGGTTCCTACATGGTGGCGCTCCATCACGTTTTAGACGAAAAGTTCATGACATGACTTCTTGGCCTGCTCGCTCCCCAAATTTAACATTTTGCGATTTTTTTTTGTGGGGCTATTTGAGAGAGTTGGTGTATCATGATGGAGCAGTGAATACTCTGGAAGAACTTCAGCAGCGCACTGAAAATGCTTGTGATTCAATTCCTGGACAGCAGGATTTTATCTTCGAGGCTTGTAGAGACTCTTGGATTCGCTGAGCAATATTTTCGTCAATTTTTGACTCTTTTGTAAAAACGGTATCCATTTAACTTGATAATGATTTTTTTTAAATAATTTAACAATGTAAACTAATTCCCTTATTCTGCAACTTTTATCTAGCTGATGTTGGTAAAACAACATTTTTTGACGAGTTGTAGAAGCTGTTAAAATAAATGACTCTACTTTGAAAACACCCTGTATAATATAAATTTTCTGTGGTTTTATGAAAAAGATGAAAGCGCGAGCTGAATTCTAGCCGCTCGTTTAAAAAGGTGGATGTGTCAACGTACCACTGACTGTTTAAAAAATGGTGGATGTTCATATTCATTCTTTACCAGAATTTGCTCCACACATTCCTATTTTCTCAGATTTTGCTCTACCAGTTTCTAAGCATTCTTTGACACCATTCTTAAAGGCAGCTGAGTCAGCGTATAGAATTAAATAATCTATATTGTTGAAGAAAGGTTAATCTCCAACATTGTCTCGATAGTGATAAATCGAACTGGAAACGACACGTTGCAAAAAGGGTGTTCAGTACAAAAAAGTTTAACAAGCGCGGACGAGTGCACGTGTACCTCAAAAGAAAGATCTGCGAGAAAATAGCATCGAGAAAACTTTGTTAGAACTGATTGGATGCGTCGTTATAGACCGGTAATGTTCGCTCATAGAGAGATATAAGGCCACAGAGATCATGTTCCTCAACACAATTACAGCCTTCTACTGCTTCGAATGAATACCGAGGGATGCTTTATTCAGTTTGTTCGTTTCACAACGTATGTCCTAAATGTTTTGGCGCAAAATATATATCGGATTTTTAAACAAGCCCCTGCTTATCGGAAGTAATTACACAAGTGCATTAAAAATTTTTCATAAAAGCGTATCATCTAAAAATTGCATGAGTTACTATAGATATGGACCTATCGGAGGTTTGCTCAGTGTCTAATTTTTGTATGGAGCTTCAGCTCTACGAATGACTCAGTTAGTCGATTTGTCATACTTATTTTGTAAGGCATTGATGACGTGGCCCCAGGAAAACAATGAAAAACACTTACAAAATCTAAAAATGCGGACAATTTTGAACACTTTTGTAAAAACGGTATGCATCTAACTTGATAATGATTTTTTAAAATTTTTTTAAATAATTTAACAACGTAAACTAATTCCCTTATTCTGCAACTTTTATATAGCTGATTTTTGGTGAATCAACGTTTTTTGACGAGTTGTAGAAGCTGTTAAAATAAATGACTCAACTTTGTATAATTACACTTTTTGTGATTTTATGAAAAAGATGAAAGCGCACGCTGAATATTAGCCGCTCGTTCAAAAATGGTGGATGTGTCAACGTATCACTGACTGTTTTTTTTAAAAACTGGTGGATGTGCTTAGTCATTCTTTACGAGAATTTTGCTCTACACATTCCTATTTTTTTAGATTTTGCTCTACACGTTTCTAAGCATTCTTTGACACCATTCTTGAGAGTCAGGGTATGGAATCGAACAATCTTTACTGAAGAAAGGTCCATCTCCAACATTGTCTCGATAGTGATAAATCGAACTGGTAAAGACACGTTGCAAAAAGCGTGTGCAGTACAAAAAAGTTCAACAAGCGCAGACTAGTGCACGTGTACCTCAAAAGAAAGATCTCCGAGAAAATAGCATCGAGAAAACTTTGTTAGAACTGATTGGATACGTCGTTATAGACCGGTAATGTTCGTTCAACTGTTACAAATTAAATATCGAGGAATCCTTCATTCAGTTTGTATGCTTCACAACGTATGTCCTAAATGTTTTGGCGCAAAATATGTATGTAAGATGACAAATGCACAACTATAGATACGGACCTATCGGAGGTTTGCTCAGCATCTAATTTTTGTATGGGGCTTCAGCTCCACAAATGACTCAGTTAGTCGATTTGTCATACTTATTTTGTACGGCATTGATGACGTGGCCCCAAGAAAACAATGAAAAACGCTATACAAAATTTCATTCGAATAAATTTATTTTGCGTATATTATGTAAACAATTTTGGCGTGAAATTTCAGTGAAATTTGAAAGTACTACCCTTCGTTTGTGGAAAAGTGTACAAGACGACATACTTTGATTTGAGTCTATCTTGACCATACTATATACTTCAGAGTGCAATTTCGACAATTTGACTGGCCAGTGCGAGATGAAGGCGATTTACAGTATATGGTGCGGAAGGATGAGACAGCTTTAGGGAAGGCCGGTTGTAAAAATGAGGAAGGGATTACTTTATCTTTGGTTCAATCCTCCGAGAGACATGCTCTACCCTGAAAATGTTGCAGTATAACCGAGAAAAGTGTTGAGTCAGTATTTTCCTGTACCCTCAGCAACATATAGGTTGTAGCCTTTATAAGCCGTTGTCATGTAACAAGTCAATCGAACTTCTATATGGGCCTTTATCGCCAATGTGTAAGACTCTTAGAAAGTTGATACTTTCGCTAAAACTTGCAACTATCTAGGAGGTGCATTGATGTTAGCTGGGATTATGCAGAAGAAAGTATTCTAAGTGACATATAAATCCAAACACCCAGTTTAAATGGTTTTATTTTAATAAAAGTTGGTGAATGTATTTATCTTACTGTAAACAACAAGTGAACAAATTTTCAGCCTTATCAGTTGGACATTCCGGTTTTTATACTGTTTTTTTTAAATTCACTAACGCTCTAAAAATGAATACTTCAGCCGCAGTAAAGAATCAACGTTGGCGGATTTTGGTTCTTGACATCCTTTACGATCGGTTACGATGCCTAGAGTACGGAGACCTGTACGATTTTGTCAACTTAGTGAGTTTGATAGGGGCCGTATAGTGGGACTTCGGGAATCTGGACTTTCTTTTCGGGCAATTGCAGTTAGAGTGCAAAGAAGTGTAGACACTGTGGTTAGGAGTTGTCAGGCATCGCTTCGAGAAAGCCGTACTCAAAGAGCAAGTGGCACTGGATGCCGCCGTAGAACAACAGACCGTGAAGATCGCCGCCTAAGATTATTGGCCTTAAGGGACCGTTTCTCCACTACCAGGTCCATTGCAAATGAATGGTTTGCAGAACACGGAAGACCTATTGGCATGCGAAGTGTTTACCGACGAATGAGAAGTTTTGGCTTGTTTTCATACCGGCCACACTGGGTCCTCCCTTTAACTCGAGAACACCGACGTAATCGCCTTGAGTGGTGCAGACAACGGTCACTCTGAGATCAGGAATGGAACAGTATTGTCTTTAGTGACGAGTCTCGATTTTGTTTAGGCATGCATGATGGTCGTGCCGGGGTTAGAAGGCGACGTGGTGAAAGGAGGAATCCACAGTTTTTGGTTTTGGGTGCTATAGCTTATGGTTCCAGGTCACCTTTAATCTTCATCAGAGGTAACATGAACGCGCAGCGTTATATCCACGAAGTTCTAGAACCCCATCTTTTACCCTATCTTGACACCCTGGCAGATCCAGCTTTCCAAAAAGATAATGCCCGACCACATGTTGCAAGAGTCACAATAGACTTCTTTCAACATAATGATGTCACATTGTTACCATGGCCACCAAGATCTCCCGACTTATCCCCAATTGAGCACGTGTGGGATATGATGGGTAGGAGATTGCTCAATTTGCAACGTCCTCCTCAGACTCTAGAAGCACTTTGAGAGGAGTTGGTGGTTGCCTGGAATGAGATACCACAGGAGGACATTGACCACCTGATCAGAAGCATGCCTAGGCGCGTTGGAGAATGCGTAGCATATCAGGGTGCATCCACACATTATTAAAGGTCAAAGAGCCTTAAAGCAGTGCAATCATTTTGAAATTTTTATCATTTACTTATTATGCTTCATTAAGTACTTACAGAAAATTTTATTAAAATAAAACCATTTAAACTGGGTGTTCGGATTTATATGTCACTTAGTATACATCTCACCGGTCAAATTTCCAGGTAAGAAAAAAAGACCAACTAAATGATCCCCAACATTTAATTTTGTGGCTGCTGTGTATGAACCTCATGATAAATTCTGGGATTAGAATCGGACCAATATCGGCAGTTATGACGATTTACTCCGCTAACATGGTAGACCTCAGGGATCATTACTGGGACCATTGCTGTTCAATTTACCCTGTGATTCTTCTGAGGGACATATAACCATGTTTGTAAATGATACCACTATAACTGTATCTCCAAAAAGGGTCAATCACATTTCCTCCAATATTCGATGAATTATCTGCTTGGCGTCAAACAAATCGGTTAATTTTAAATTGCAACAAGACTGTTGTTATCAATTTTTACATCCAACGTACAGTTAACTTGGTCTTGTTTACCGAATTCTTGTGAATTACTTACATATTTGATTGTAAACTAAATTTGCTTGAATATATAGATCACGTATATAAAAAATTAAGCAACACACATTTTGCCACTTTAAGCTTAAGGTGTCCTAAATGAAAAATCTTTCATCAATATATATTATTGGTTGGCTTATAGCCATATGTCTAATAACATTATGACATGGAGAAAATCTTCCGAAATTAGAGTATTGCTGCCCAAAAAGAAGCCACTTGACTCCTGCAGAGAATTTTGTAAATTCTTACAAATTCTTCATTGAAATGTGTAGAAGAAGTCTAATAAGCTATTTCCAATATTAACGCTCGTCATAATTATAATAGCAGAAATCAAAATTCAAGGATCATCCATACACATACCACAACACGTTTAAAAAAATCACCCTACTGTAACTGCATTATACAACAAATTACCAGCTGAAATACAGCAAATCAGTAACTATTTTCGATTTCAGAATCAAGTTAAGAAATTATTAGCACCAAATGCATTCTATAAAATAAGTGAGTATATGGAATGTACAACCTTGAGTACGTAAAGATGGAATTGAACATTTATATGAATTGTTATATATATTGGATTTCCTTATATTTTTATACATTTTACTCATATTATATAGCTTATTTTTTCACCAAATGTGCTATTCTGTATCTAAGTGCTAATAAAGATAAATACTATCACCCTGAAACCGACAAACTTCGAAAAAGATGGGCGCTTTTCACATTCTCACGTACAATTCCTGCTGGCAAGCTACAAAAGGCCAAACGGCATTGTCTAAGAGTTCGATCATCCATGTCAGTGGCTGAACTGAAAGTTTGTCTAGCAAACGTATTAGGAAACTTTGGAGGACTGCACGTTCGCCGATGTTGTTCGAACAGATAAACTCAGTTGCGAGAGGCGCTTCCAGGAATCGTGTTATGTTTAGTTCAGCTAATAGCTTCATGCGGTTAGCAGCTTCTGTATTAGTTGCGTTTGCATTGGCTGTTTAATTTGTATTGTCAGTAAAGTATGTGGTAATGCTTTTAAATGTTCAATAATATTATTAGGACATTACAGCGATACAAAACAAATGTCCTCGGTCAAAAAATAGAAAGTTCCAGAGGCGTCAAGTTGATTGACTCTATAATTCCTATGCCTTCGTTGGAGTTTCAAAGAAGAAGCAGTGAAATCGCTTCAAAAAAGTGGAATCGAATAGTACTAAGGTACGATGGGCTTTCGACCTTTATATGTCAAACTATATATATATACAGGGTGGCGCATCGAAAACGAAACAGACGCATTTATTGGCAGCTATTTTTTTTTTGGAAAAACGCTCAGACCCGTCGATTTTGTTTTCGAGGGGCCACAAGTTTGGCAAAAAATCACGTTAACACGTGCAGCCCCCTGGGCGGGGGTGACACCAACCCTAAAGTCTTAAATGGAAAGGGGGGTCGAGTGATACCTTATTTTAAAGGTCTTTCAATTCCCTTTATAATGATGTAAAATACATGAGCTTCAGTCTAATAGTCTAATATTGCTAATATATTCATATTTCTCTCATAGCGGTTGTTACCGACATCAGAAGCTTCTTAATGATAGACTGACTTTGACTAATACTGAAGGCCTTAAATTTACAAACCAGTAACTCCAATTTTCAATAAATGGTCAGGAGCCTCTGGAACCTGTTTTCCCACCTAGATTCGCTACTACCAGACCGAATTTCAAAAACTAGTTTTTTCACGCTTAGTAATTTTGTGTAGCACTGCGCGCAAAGTAATCGAATAATAACAAAGTTAAAATGTTCTCAGTTGGAAGATAATCTCATAGCCGCCAGCGTGCTCGGGCACACTTTGAATAGCAGCGACTTCTAAGGAGATTCCGAGTCGAGATTTAACTACCTCCTCATGCGCCGTCAGCTGATGGAATTGAATCCAAGTTTATTTCTTTGCGGGAGTCGTAAAAGTTAGCCGTCGGTTAGCCGGGGTACAGTATATGCAATATAACACAGCAAAGCTACTCATGATTCACCGTTCTAAAAATAGGATAAGAACATATTCGCGCAGATAGAAGCCTAGATGCCGGGACACCATGGCTTCTACGAGGATTCCAGAGAAACTTTGTTACTGCGATTTTTAAGTCGTCAGGCGGGTGAGTCTGGTAGGCACATCGCGCGGCGGCATCATGGAAGGGAGCTCTGAGGAGTAAAGCCGCTTGATGTAGAGCTGGAAAAGAGCCGACGACCCGCTGGTGCAGAAAAGTCCCGAGGCTGTCTGATACAGAAGTGTCATCGATCAGTTGGACAGCATCGAGCACGAATAATGTAGTCGGAGTGGCAGCACTCCAAACGTCATGTGGAGAAAAGCCTAGGCTTTTCCCAGCAGCTGCCGCTATTGACGATATGTGTTCGTGCCAGGTCACGTCCTCGGTGATCTGGACTCCGACCAGCTGAAATGAATGGCCCTTTGGCAGAACTCGCCCATCCATCGAAACTACGAGCCCCTTCCCGGTTCAGTTGGCCCACTTCAAGAGTTGTACCAAAATATGCCTTTATAAACTGAACATGACGAAACTGTAACCGGATCTTAGTTGACTCGGAGTTAGCTTTAGCCAGAAGGGCTAATAAAGAAGGGAAAAGCCCCCTTTTAAGTAACTGGAAATTGTACCAATGCAACACTTATTAACAGCCACTAACTGAGGGAAAATCGAAGCAACTTTTTCAACCGTACAAATCAAAGATAAGAGAAGAACTGAAGTTTTTAGTTTCAAAATTATCGGAGGTCAGTTGCGGAATTTCCCCTCCATCAGAAGGCTGGTCATTTTGACTTAGTGAGTTCAGCCCTTGTCTCCTCATTGGCCGATCAGTTTACAACCCTTGCAATGGGCGTCTGATTCTCTAAAGATGGAAACTAACCTGACCAATGATTGTTAGACTTAATTTTTGAACTCAAATGACCTTAAACTGTATTGGTTAATTACGTTCCCTTGTCCCACCTCAAGGAGTGTCGTCAGCGTACAGTCTTCCCTTAAGTTTACGAAACACGCCCCCTTCAGTGGCGTCTCAAGGCTTTAATTGCTTTGAGGCAAACCCTGCAGTTTTCAATAATTTCAATGGATTGGGAATTCCTGTAATGCTGAGGCCACAATTCGAGATGTCCTCTTAAATAATTATAAAATTATACATAGCATTTAGGTAAAACTAACAGTGACTCTCTTCTGGAATTTTTTTATATATTTTTAACAAAATTAGCTTCATTGGAACTACGCAATCTTTCGTTAGTTTCACCTGCACCTCTATAATGATAATTTGCAAACCGCATCTGTCAACGCGTACGTTGACAGGCGGTAGAATCGTATCCAGCATGGCGCACCTGCTCCTATCAGCTGGGGGAAAATTCTACCAAAAACCTAGCTGTTTGTCTTCTCTTTTTCATATTTTCCCACAATTTTGACAATTTTTAGTAATATGCTAGCCTTCGGAAGTCTTAGATATCCCATGATACGCCTCTGATGCGTGACCGTTCAGCGCGCGGGGTAGTTTCTAACATCTGCTAACCAAATGGTTGAGATTCAGATTTCTCGGCACTCCTTTGGTTGTAATTTTATAGTTATAGCAACCAAATGTTATTACAGAATATATCTCCAAACCCTGTTTTTGTCCCGGCATATTTGAAAAGTCCAACTTTATAGCATCCGGCTCTATTATCTATTTTCTCCGTAATATGAATTTGGTTTCCCTTGGCATTCACTGGGTGGTTTGCAGATGCGAATGTTTGTTCTGCCCTTAGTTTTTATGTTTATTTCTATTTTATGGATGCGACGAATCTTTACAAGGGTAGGCGGCATGACGAATTATTTCAACGAATATAGAAATTGATGACTTGGTAGGCTACAAAACTATTTACTTCTAAAACAATTTATTTTCTCAAAAACATTTTAGATACACTCTAGTCGTAAAAAATACATATTTGAAATCGCTTAGACCTATAACTAATAGAACATCTGAACAAATAAACAATGTGCGAATAAATGCGCGAAGTTAACAAAGCAACAATTGAAAGATTACCATTGGGTCACATCACCTTTATCTTTTATTACGGCTGAAATTCTTCGGGGCATAGTGTTAACCAAGTTTTGGCAAAATTTTGGTGTAATACAATCCCATATTTCTTGAAGCTTTTGTCTCAGTTCGGTGATTGTACGAGATGGATGTTGTCGTAGAACCTTTTTCATCTGGCGCCACAAAGTTTCAATAGGTGACAGATCTGGACTGCTAGAAACAAATTTCAAAAGTGGTACATTATTTTCTTCCATCCATTTTATAACTTTTTTTGAGGTATGGCATGCTGCACCATCTTGCTGAAACACAAAATCTTGGCCGGATGTCAAACATTCTTCCATCACTGGTAAAAGCGATTCTTCTAAAGTAGCCAAATATTTGTTGGTATTCACATTTACATCAATAAAATGAAGTTTTCCTACTCTTTTGATGACATACTGCCCCAGACCATGATGGGTGCTGGAAATTTCACTTTTCTCTTCAAACAGTCAACATGGAATGCTTCATTTTTTGCGAATAACTCTACTGCGACTGTCACCAACACAAACTTCGAATCGGGCCTCATCACTCCATTGTATTGCACACCATTGTTGAAGTGTCCATTGTCTATGTTCTTTAGCCCATCTAAGCCGAGTTTTCTTTGGCAGTGGAGTTAATAGTGGCTTTTCTTTGGCCTATAAACAAGTTGTGCAACTTTAGGGTTTTTACTTCACTTTTTTTTATAAGAAAACTTACCTTGCAAGTGCTAAATCCCAGTTTGTGGGCCTCTCTATGAGTTGTGGACCTCGAAATTTTCCTTCCAAAAGCGTCACTCCACAGAGCACTTAATTGTAAATAATTGGCACGCCTGTTTTTCACGATTATTCTTCTTAATGCTCTTCGGTCGGCATTTGTGATATTGCTTTTTTTCACATATCGTGACTTAATACTAACTGAACCAGTTACGTTATATCTTCTAACAATATTTCTCATACTATACCGCGATAAGTCTAACAAAGTTGCAATTTCTGAGTTTGATTTCCCAGAATTAAAAATTTAATTATCAGTAACCGAATTTTCTCACTAATAACCTTTCCTCTACCCATTTTGAAAACCTTAACTACCCAAACTATTTTAAACATATTCTGACAGCTGTGATTAATAAAAACAATTGTCATGGCTTTTATTTTTCACAGCCACCTATGCGTTATAGACTTATTTTGCATTGAAATGAAAATAGGTTGATATACTGGAATTGCAACATGTGTTATTTTTGATAAGAAAAAAACTAAGATTTCAATAGTTGGGCCAGCTGAAGTGGGAAGGGGCACGTAGATGAGCGATAAGACGCTTTGTGTTCGTCAAAGTATAGTTCTGTATTTTTTAAGCATTAAACTGAACAAGATTGTTGCGTCTCCGGCACGGGTATCACGTATCTTCAAAAGTGACATTATGCCGAGTTTTTTTTGACATTATGCTGTTTATTGACATTATGTAGGTTATTCGACAAGATGTTAACTTAGCACTTAGTTGTACGTTGTTGCCTAAAATTCACTGACAAATTTAACGAAGTTTTCCAAAAGGTATGCTGCTGTATTGTATTAGATTTACTGAGTTGGTGATGATCCCGGAACTCGACGGTGGAGACGCCACAATATCAAATCCAATTGCAGCCGGACGTGTGGGTGATTTTCTATAATAACCAGATACTCGAACGGAACGGAAAATTCGGTTTATTTGATTATCCCACATCTCCAGGATGAAATTTTCCTATGTTATGAAAAATTGATGTGGACCTTCTCAACATGTTCTCACAAATTCAACCCGTTGTGCATAGTCGCTTGGAAGCAATTCTTGTACTTTTTGTACATGGCAAGGATGCATGTTCTCCGACCGTAGTGTACAGGGTGACTTGTAATGTCACGTATTCCTGTTAAAGGGTGATAGATTAGGTCAAAAGCAACCGATTTTGTCCTATAATATCCTATCCAGAAGTTTATGAGTTATTGGAATTACATTTTTTATTCCGATTTCAGACGGTTTAAATTTGAAATACAAAAAAACTACATGCTTGATTTTGAGTTTTTTGTTATCGTCGCATAGCGGATATTCCAATAGTTCATAATAAGTAATAAAATGTTGAAAACTTACAAAAGTTTTAAAATTACGCTTTTGAAATGTATGATTTTCTTATTTTTTTACTAACTTATTCGATAAAAAAATAAATTTTCTGTAAAAAAATCTCCTGGTAATGAAATGTGCAAATCACGTAAATAATATCTCTATCTAATAAGCTTTCATTTGAGGTATAAAAGTTACAACTAACTCAAGTACAAAGACATAAAATTAAAAAAACATGAGTAAAGTTGTACGAACGATAATTACGTAGGATAAATAAAAGGCTTTTATTTTAATTACAGTTTTATTTAATTACATTTCCTTAAGTATTTTACAGATTCTGCTCAAATTGTAATCCCCTGTTACGAATACACTCCCGCATTCTCTTACGTAATTCACTTTTGGTAACTCTAGTTGTTAAGCGGCTTTTTATTTGGTCAGCTGCACTTATTATCCTTGTACGGGCGAAACATCGTACATCAGGCTTTTCATATGTCCCCACACATAGTAATCCATCGGTGTGAGATCTGGGCTTCTTGCTGGCCAGGCAATGGGCCCGCCTCTGCCAATCCATTGATTTGGAAATTTAGAGTCTAAATACGCCCGTACTAATCTACTGTAGTGTGCGGGACAGCCGTCGTGCTGGAACCGCATATTTTGTCTC